>PVIR01005683.1:0-70668 GCA_004026965.1 Petromus typicus | reverse complement strand
CCTCACTCAGAGTAACCAGAGCGGTGGGTTTTCAGCAGTGGACATTCCCCATGCATCAGTCTTTCAAAAAATTCTGAAAATTGAGCAAGTCATTGAAGAAAACTCACATGATACAATATTACTTCAAGAAGTCAGGGAAAGAATTCCTTCCTCAAGGTCATAGCAAAGATAAGACAAATAAAACCAATTGGATACAATAAAACCTCCATGGGCATACACTTCTTTTCACAAACAATTCTGTTTGCAAACAGAACTATTTGGCAAAATTCTGTTTCCATTCACAAACTCCACACCAGCTGACATTAAACCTTCAGAAAATTTTGATTTGGTTTGTGACCAATTCCATTCACAGCCTGAATCATGAAACAAGTTAAGTTGGTAAACGGAAGTTCTGCTGTGACTCTATTCCTTCTGATTCACTCTTTCTTGAATTTAAATGATTATGAAGAGATAAACTGACATTAATTTATATATTTGTGGAATTTTCACACTACTTCATTATTTTTAATTTACATTTAATTGAAGCCTTGTAGATATTGCAGGTAGGTAATTTGATTAATGTTTAATTACATCTTTAATTATATTCTACTTGAATATGTATTAAATATATGTTTTTGACTTTGAGTGTTGTTGGCTTAGTTTCCCAATTTTCTTTGACTTTCATGTCAAAGAAAACTCCCAAGTTCAAAGCACTGCTACATCTTTGTTATATCTTTCATACGTTTCAAAAGACACATTCTGATAAAGCCAACAGATGTTACACATATTTTTAATCTCACATTCAAACTTCTTTATATAATACTAGATTGTTTTAGAAAGTCAGTGGTTTAAATTTTTCCTGGAAATGTAGCTATCCTGATAATAAAGTTAATTTAAAAATCAAAACAACTGACATCTCATGCATATTGTCCATAGAAGGTTGAGGAAAGGCAACCGTACTAAGAGCATTCTAAAATGCAATTAAAAGAAAGTCTCCTCTAATAACTGGAGGAGAGTAAACTGGCCCAGGGTTCTCTTTCGCTTTCTGAAGCAGCTCAGCAAGTCCTCTTCCGGGTCCCTGGCTGCGCTGTCACAGCTGCCTCAGTGTCCTGAGTAAGTCATAAACACTTCCCTCTGGCGGCCAAGCCGACTTGGGGAGAAGCCATGTGCTACAGTGTCGGATGCAGTGCACAGTGTGGATGAGGATGCCCTGTGGTATCCTCAGGAGCCCGTCTTTCTGCTGGGTGGCATCCTGCAACATCACTCACTGCACTTTTGACCATGCCTTATACAGACCTTCAGGACGGAGGACTCCAGACCCACTTCCGGAAGGGGCAAGATTCCTGGGATGAGTGCGCTCTACACGAGGGGGAAAATTGTGGCCAAGTGTCTTTTCCTGTAAAATATTTTTTAAAATTCAAACAGTCACCACATACCTTGATCATACCATGGTTATCTGCCAACGAGAGATCAAGAAAATCCTCAAAGTGGGTTCGCACTCTGTGTCTCCGGTTGGGGACTTGGGATCTGCGGGCTCCGGGTGGACCCTGGAGCTGCGCAACGAGCACCAGGTGGTCTGCAGTGAGCGCCTGGCCCCCGGAAGTGCGGCAGTGACTGGGTTTTACTCTTCTCCGGATGTGCTCTGGGCCACGCCCCTCCAGCAGCCTGGAAGGAAGGCTCCCTGGACACTGAGCGTGCGCAGGACTCAGGGAGCCTGATTCAGGGAGCCTGCTGAGTAACACCGACAGCGGACCAGCCTGGAAACGGCTTCCTGAACCCAGCCTGGGGGTCACTAAGTAAACCTCTCTGAACAAGGTTTAATTTTTATCATGTTGAGATTGATCTCAGTGATTTTTGAGCAAAAGAAAATAAGCCCCACAAATTTCATTGGCTCTGGTCCTGTCCCCAAATCCTGAACATTCTTTAAAACTCTATTAATTTTTTTTCTTATTATTAGTACTACATATTTATAGGAAATGTTTTCATTCCCTGTATGGAGTGAGCACAATTACATGACACACTATCTCCTTTGCTTCTTTTCCCTCTCTTTTCTCTCTTCCCTCCATCTCTTGATTCCCTTCCCATTTGAAGAAGATCTACCTCCCTACTTATTATTATATTTTATTCTGCTCGTTATTCATATTTGGGGTTCTCTTATAAGAGAACCATGTGATATTTAAGCTTGTTAAACTTCATTTAATATTATGGTTTCAAAGTATGTCCATTTCCTACAAATGAATCAAGTTTATGCCTCTTCATGGCGGAGTAGATTCCATTGTGCGCACATAACACATTTTCTTTTTCCAGTCAGCTGTTGGTAGACATATAGACTGAATGGCCTTTTTAATAAAAATGGCAAAGCACATTCATTTTGCATGTTAGGGGAAAGAATACAGGAATTTCTCTTTGCTGTGGCTTAAATCTTCATGCAGTTTTAGGTGGGGCTTTTTCAGGGTAGGCTAGATCTGGAGTGTCACTGAGGATTAAGGGTATGTGGTTACTTCATCAGTCCATTGCCTGGTTTGGCACCACCATAATCCCGGTAGCTTGAGTACAATATACAGGACAGAAAAAGGCTCATCTTCTCCCTTGCTTGCTGCAGTAATGAACTTCTGCCCATCATGAGCTATTTCTCCTCTACGTTTCAGCTTCTGTGAAGTTACTTCTCCCCTCTGTGATGCCACCCCGCCTTGCAGCCAGTCAATCACAGACTGAAATCTCTACAAACTGCAAGTCAAATAAACTTTCCTCCTTTAACTTTGGGTGTCAGGTATTTTGTCTCAGCAACAAGAAAAGTAACTAAGATATCATTCCTTTAGGATTGTCTGCTAATATGCAAGTAGTAAGAAGAACTCTCTTCTTTTCCTAGTCAACCTCACTCTTTACCTTTCTCATCTGACTACAGACGTGTATTTGAGAACCATTTTTAGAGGAAGTATATGATTTGAGTAGTCTGTGCTGTTAAGTGAAGAACAGGATTGTAGTTCTTAAACAGCAGAAAATCGCAGATAACTGTGATTACGAGATGCCACCTTTGTAAGCATTTTCACTTTCTCATGACAGGGTGGCTGGCCTTTCCAGGGCTCTAAATATATGTCAAGATAAAATCCACATGAAGATACAGATCATGGCTTGCGGGATAAGGCCAGAGAGGATGTCCGGGATCTAAACTAGTCATTGATTGGCTGCAGGTCAGCTAGGAAACCAAATTATGATGTCATCAAATGTTCCTCGTATTTATTCCTTGTCATGCCACATCCAACAAAAATAATGCCACTCTCGTCCTTCTTCAGGATTTAGTTCTGCAGCTGGTGCTCATGGCCTTTCTGATCAATGTCATATTTGCTATGGGACAAGGTCAGAAACAGCTGTTTGAAGTGAAACAACAGGGAGGGATCAGAAGGAAATGATGTGTGGTCATAGCCAGCATTAAGTTGTGTTTACTTTAACTCTTTCCATTTATTACCCTGCCAACAAACTTATGTTAAAGGCATGTACAGTTCCAGCCTCTGCGAAAGGTGCGGTACAGCGTGAAAGAAGAATGCATCTTGAGGGGCTGTGCTGACAAGCTCGAAGGCCAGAGGCACATGCTCTGAATTCATCGTATTAAAATGATGTGTTTCTTGGATGCTACTACCCTTTCCTATTTTGCTACGACAAAATTGGTCCACAGATATGAAGTTCAGTCCCAGAACTGTCATTCTGGCCCTAAACTGTGTCCAGCGAGTGAGACTCTCTGCCATTTACTCACATGGCTTGCATGACACTTAAATTAAGGATTTCCACCAACGAAGTTATTGGATTCAAAATGACTGTTTACAATGAAACGGGAAACGGGAACCAAGGAAGCTCAAGCAGATCCTCTAAGCTGGAACCTTCGGGGTTTAAGTTCTGTGCTGTTTTCCCTGCTAATGAAAAGCAAAGACAATGGGCAGCATGGGGGCGGACACAAGGAGGAGGGACAATGGGAGGATCCCAGGGGTTAATCCGGGTACAACAGAGCTAATCTGCCAGCGCCAGGGAGGTTTCAGCCTGCAGGACTTTAACAAAAACTTGTTACTTTTTGATCCGGTTGTACACAATGAATGACTCTATTTGCAAAGAAGATTTGGGGTTTTCAAACCAGTGGGACTCAAGGGACAGCCTTGATTTTCTTGTTAAACACACTTGGGTACTTGTTTCCAGAATAAATGATGACAAAGATCTTCATTTTCTCCTTAAACAACAAAATAAAAGCAACACAACAATACAGATACTTAAGGCACAGAATTGACCCAAGGCTCAAAAGTCCCGAAGCCAAATTGTATATCCAATAGATTCCACACTAAATACTTCTGAAGCAGAGAAGAAATGCCATTTGATTCTAATGTCCCAAAGTTGAAAAGACAAAAGAAAATACACAGTTGGTTAATTATCACTTACAAATACAGTGCTTTGATCTAATTGCTTGCCTTTCATTTGCATATTCTGCACTATTACATGTGATATATAAAGTCACAGTAATGAAGGTTTGTCCAAAGAGTTAAATTGAAATGTTTGGCTCATCTTTATCAATTTCTGCAATTTATCTGCCTCACAAAACTACGTGTATACACTTTCAATATCTGAGTGAATGACATTCAGTTAGCATAGCTCCAAGATAAGAAATCAACCATAATTCAGAGTGGGAGATGGATATTAAAATGAAATTAATATTTCTGAGAACTAACCATTATCTTTCAATTTAATAGCGTATCTTCAAATGCATTACTAAATATACACTTCCATGAAATTCCATGGATCAGATCTGTGACTAATCCATAAATTACACAGCACTTTACATCTGAATGGGGAAATCTAAACCCAAGGTGACTGAGACCAGACAAGAGTAATGTCACAGCCGGTAGGAGAGGGGTAGCCGCTTAATTCCATAAGCTTAAATCACAATTGCTATAAGCCCAACAAAATGTTTTTATGTTATTTTTTATGAGATGAAGATTGTGTTTTATAAAATGGAATGTTTTATTTCTCTCTCCTAACCTGAAGCATGAAGTGAAAATACATTATAAAATATAAGTCTTCCTACAAAAGATTGTTAAACTCACCTGACTTCTAAAAAAGTATCTCCTGATCTAAAGAGAGAATATAAAACTCATAATAAAGCTAAAGTTTATTTGAAAATGTATCTATCATTGTTACTTCTGTTGTTTAACAGAATGAATTGAAAGGTAAACAAGACACATCTATTGACAAATGATACATCATTTTTTACTTATCTGTTAGAAAAGAAAAGTTTATGAGATTCCTTTTAAACCTCATTATTGATATCATATTTCCTGTGATTATTTAATGACTTTCTAGAGTATTATATTTACATCAATTAGGTTAAAATAAATGCAATTTATGTAACAATAGTACGAACATGCATTTCTTATGCATATGTTCCGTTTAACTCTGGCTGCAACTTCTGCTTTAATAGTAACTCACAGTGTCTTATTTTCTGTTAAAGGTCAAAGGCAATGGAGTAGAGAAAAGGAAAAGGACCACTGAGATCTGGCAAGAAGAGAGGCTCTTGGATTGGCTGCCCAGTAGTACCAGAGAGCACAAGCCCCTCCAGAGAGTCTTCCTGACTCTCCCACTGCACAGAGGGGCCTGCTACACGGTCCCCGGTCCTGGAACCCTTTCTCTCCTATCGGTATGGGCTGTGGCTGTGCCCTTCTGGCCACGTCTACTTGCTGGAGACGTGAGACCAGCAGGGACCAGCCAGAAACTATGCACGGCACAGGGCGCTCAGTTCTCCAAAGCTGCTACTCTTGGTTGAGCTGTGGAGCCACCTTGGCACCCTGGTAAGAGTGTGGCCTTCACAGACCCTGATTCTGCCACCCACTGATACCCATTCCACCTTCATCAAGTGAAATGTCTTCGAGCTCCCATGCCCTCATCTCCAAAATGGGTATAAAAAGCACTCACCTGAAAGGGTTCTGAGAAGCACTACATGACTTAAGATAGATATAATACAAAGCACTTCGAGCCACGCCAGGCACAGTAGGTGGTAAGTAAATATTAACTAATGTTAGCTATATTTTGCTGTTGAGAAAAAAAGAGGCTTAGGAAAAGTCAGCCTCGGGTGGTGGGTGCAAAAGTTACTTTAAACCCCATCTGTACATGCACTGTCATAGAATGTAAAATACAGAAATGTCTGCTCCCTGAACAAACCCCACAAGATGAGTAAATGCTGCCAAAGGGCATGGGTGGCCAAGGTACCATCTCCCTAAACATAGCCATGTAGAGAACCTGGAAACGTGCACTGTGGAACCACATTGGGGACCAGAAACCACCACCGTGAGGCCCAGACAACCATCATGGCTTCCATCCTGAAGCTATTCTGAGTCGCTGTAGCCTATGAGACCTAATGTAGATCACGGACCAGAGCGTCAGTTTCTGCTTTCTCAGAAAATAATTGTTACACAACTGTGTTGGACCCACAGCTCCATCTTCCAAAAAAACCCTTATTACAGCAAGCAAATTATCCATAAGATGTGGCCGAACAGAGGGGAAGGTTCTGAGGATACCGGGGAGAGGGGTGAGCTCGGACAGATCAGGCACCATGTCAGAAGAAAGTGCCTGGGAGGCAGAGTTGGGCAAGACCTGGTGCTGGTGAAACTGAAATCTCCAGGGTTGGTGCAGGACATGAATTCTTTAGTTCCTGGTGGAGTGTGTCTAGATTCCCACCTCATCTCACACCTAAAAGATAGATCCTAATGATTTAAATGATAAATGTAAGCAAAAAGCTGTCTGTATTTATCTAATTTGTTGGTAGCAACACTAAGGATGATTTTGTCCAGTATCTGAAGGACTTAAAAAAAATTCCTCTGTTTTGGACAGAGGAATTTGATTCCATCTCCTGAAAAGAATGTGGTGATGGCATTATAATTTAGATCTTTTTGAAATTCCACTCATTTTATGAGAGTTTTTCTTCTGCACAACGTGATGTACTATTAATTATTGCATAAAGCAATAAAGCTATTTCCAAAATTGTTCCTTGCTGTACAAGGTACAATATGAAAGAAAAAAGTAATGATGTATTTGTCTCTTGTTGCTTACATTATGTTCCAGTCTGAGATTCTTGTCAAATCAGAAGCCTGGGAGGTAATTGAAGCGGAAACAGGAAACAACATACTTGTAGCACTTGGTTGTCTGTGCCATTACGATGAGAAATGCTGGAGGGAACTGACAAGCGCTCCTGTAACCCAGGAGGGTAGAGATCGAGCCAGGCGAGGTGACTTCCATCAGCTGGAGCTTGTTTGCATCTCGGGTTAGGTTACTAATGGAGAGGCCAGCAGCCGGCAAGACTTCTCCTCATTTTGCACATTTGTCAGTGAATTAGAAGACAAACAACAATGCCGGAGGATCAGGCTGGGGCATACTGTCATGCTTCAGGGTTGGCATCCTTTGTTCTGAAGGACAGGATGAAGGGAGTTCTTTTTAACTATGTGTTCCTGGGACCTCAGTCTTATCATGAGGAAAGCACCAGCCGAATTTCAAAGCAGGGACATCTTAGAAAACACTTGTCCAGGCTCCTCAAAAACAGTATCAAATAGGGAAGATCTGAGAAATTCTCACCAGCAAGAGCTTTGTCTTTTCACTGAACAAAGACAAATGTAACCACCCATGTTTATATCTTTTTCATTTCAAAGGAATGGTCTTAAAGGATTTTAAGACTCACGATTGGTCATTGGAATAAAGTAATGAAAGAGAAATGAAAATTCCACAACACGTCCATGTCAGACATGTCTGGAGGTTACATAACCACCATGAATACCTAAATTCCTGTTAGTCTACCTAAGTATATAATTGCTGTGTATACATACTTTAGGAGCTGCATAGTATTTCATTCTACGATAGGTCCTTCGAATATCCCATGACTTAAAGATTAAACCAAAGATGGATAACAGGATACAAGGAGTCAGGTGTCTGGCAAATAGGAAAGGACTGAAGAAATGGAGAGAGAGAAGAAAGGGAGGGGACAGAGACGTAAAGAATTAGGACTTGTCCCGTACCACACCAACTGCCCACAAGGAATGTGACAATCACGGACTGTAAACATGGACTGATAAAAATAAAATGAAACAAGTGCATGCACGTGTGCATACACACACACACACACACACGCAAGTGCATGCACGTGTGCATACACACACACACACACGCAAGCAAGCACTAGACCATCACCAAGACGGTGTTCCAAGAGCTTCCTGTACACGGCCCCTGTGAGGACGGTCACCGGGCAGATGAACAGTGCACTGCGCACCTTGGGGACTTTCTGAAGTCACGACTTAGGCAGGGTGGCTTCTGCTTGTTCTCACTTTCTACAGAAAAGGTTTTGTATTCCTCACTTCAGCTAGCACGGCTCCTTTCCTGAACGCAGCCACTGGCCGAGTCAAAGTCCGCCTCTGGGCCCCTGTGACATGGGGTTTACATCCAGGTGTGGCTCCCAGGGTGCACCGTACACATCACCTCCCTGCAGGATCCTGCAGGCCCTGAGGTTCACTGCCACCCAGACGATGATGGAGACCTCAGCTCACCAACTGAGTCAGAAAAGAGAAGCTATGGGAGATTCCCAAGCGGCCGGGTTCTGGGCCTTTAAGATGCTGAAGCCCCACACAACACTGGGTGTAGACAGCAAACTGCATCAGCTGCTATGCTTCCAGAAGGGCTGTGCAGAAGCAGAATTTAGGTTCAGGCTGGCCCTAAGCTCACGAGGTAGCCCAGGCTAGCCTCACACTCAGAGGAATCCTCCTGCCTCCGCTTTCTAAGTGCTGGGATTATGAACACGAGCCACCACGCCTGGCATTGTGGTATATGATACCGGGAATCGAACTCAAGACCTTGCACTTGCCAGACTGACGCTAGAACCACTGATCTAAATCCCTGGCCCAGAATTTAGGTACTTGATCACATCTTGCTGGTTCAGTGGCCCTGACCCAACCCTCAGGTTACTAATGTTGTGCATAGATGACGTTGTAAGGAGTGAATTTGTCTTTTAAAAAAGTAAATCTGGGGCAGGGGATTTAGCTCAGGGGTTCCAGTGCCTGTCTTGCAAGCACAAGGACCCAGGTTCGATCCCCGGTAACCATTATACCATACTGGGTGTGGAGACTCACACCCAGCAGCAACCGGTATCACATACCACAGTGCCAGGCGTGGTGGCTCACGCCTGTAATCCCAGCACTCGGGAGGCAGAGGCAGGAGGATTGCTGAGATGTGAGTTGGAGGCTGAGCTCAGGGCCAGCCTGAACCACAAAAGCGAGACCCTGTCTCAAACAAAAGCAAATCTGCACTATAGGTATTCGACCACGCACTACTTCCTCTAATTTCAACATCCTGGCCATGGCCATGGTCCCCAAAGCAGGTCCTAGACGGGAAGAGCAATGGACCAGCCCCGCTCCATTCTTCAGATGGTGATGCTGAGCTGAGCCTCATGGCAGGAAGGACAACACAGACACGAAGAGTCAAGACTGATTTGAAACACTGCTTATCACCCTGCAACATTCTGGGATTGTTAGCACTTCTGTCTGTCAGAAACAGAGGTGATCTTAAATGCTTCTAAAAGATTCCAAATATATGTGATTTACTTTTATTTTTTAAAATCTCAAGCGATCCCTCAGAAAATAGTGCTCACTCGGTGATGAGAAGCTGACCACCTCAGGCAAACGTAGGTGCCCAGCACCCAGAAAACGCTCACACACCTCCTTTGGGTCTTTTTTTCCCTCTGTGATGGATGAGTGAACAAACTCAAGGAGCTGATGGGCAGATAAAAGTCGTGATGCGAAAGGACAGTAACGCTGAGACCAGGCAGAGCTCGCAGGCCCCAGCCGGCTGCTCCCCTCTGAACTCTCCGCGTTTCACTCATTTTGCTGCAATTGGAAAGGGAGAGGCCAAGAAAGGCCACATCCTGCCTCACTGACTAAAGCCCTCCAGTGCGGGTTTAATGGGTTAGAAAGTTAATACCAGTGACAGTCCTAAGAAAAGTTACCAAGTGTTTCCAGGGCCAGAGGGGACTCCCCGGGGCTCTGACTTCTCTGGGTTTCTGTCCATCTCCTCTCCTCTTATCTGGAAGCTTTCAGACAAAGGGGCGTCACCCAGCCGGAAACAAAGCCAGCCGGAGCAGAGTGAGAGTGGCCTCATTAGCGCCCTAATTACCACAGCCTGAGAGCGAGGATCACCTGGGCCGAAAGCGCTTGACAGACAAGTCAAATTTCCTTAAATGCGCAGACGGGGCTTGCGTCCTTTGCCCGTGGGAGGGTCGTCCTGACCCTCTGCGGTGTGAGCCTTCTCACTTACAGTCACTCTCTCCACAGGCTTCTGTTTTGACTCTTTCCTTGATAACAGTTCCTCCTGGTTTCTCAGAAATCTCTTCCTGGGGAGGCACAGAAAGAAGGTGCGGACGGTGAAGTTCTTTTCGCCAAGTGAGCACACCGTGGGCTTTTCCTCCACCCCTCCCCCACGCTGTCTGTGATGAGCAGTTTGATTTTGGCTGAGGGGTCACACAGAAAAGCGCACAGTTCCCAAGGGCAGGGCTCACAGGACCTCCACCAACTCCACGAAGCTGCGCGAGCTCAGCCTGAAATCGGAAGGGGACCTGCGTGCTGTCTTCCTGTGAGGGACTGGAGACGGCGCACTGTGTTCTCCCCAGCCCCCAAGCGTGGGGTCAAGGTGTCCCCAGGCTGCTCCTGCCTCGGCCCCAAGGGACAGCCGCTCTGGCCTGTATCCCAGCTCTGGGGGCAGGTGACAGTCTTTGACTTTAAGGAGTACGACCTGTCTCCATCTCTGTGTTCACTGGGCTTCTCCCTGTGAGTCCGTGCCTCATTTTCCTGTCAAGCCATCGAGCCCCTTCCTATCATGGTTACATGTCTTGCTGGGTCACCATTAAAAGTGCAAAAATCTGTTTCCAAGTAAATCACAGAACACAGCCAGGTTCTAGGGTAGGCCCTTCCTGACTTCCGGAAGCAGGTGCACGTTTCCTTTGGAGCACCATCTATTTAAATCACAGGCATCAGCTCCTGCTGCAACAGGATCTTTACGGACAGCTTCCCAAACCTTAGTGGATGCTCCGATTCTCTGAACAGGTCCCAGTGTTGATATTTCCAACCGGTAATCTTTTTCAGAAATTCCATAATAGTTTGAAAAATCTGTTCCCTGTCATAAGAGTAATCATTATAGAAGAGAAGAATGTGAAGTATCCTCATATGATAACTCCATACTAGTACAAAAACTCATTTTCATCTATTTATTTGTGGGACTGGAAATTGAACCCAGAACCTTTACAGTGAGCTACATCCCCAGCCCTTCTTTCAGGTTTTATTTGGAGACAAGGTCTCTATCAGGCATTAACCCGCCCAAGCTGGGCTGCAATCTGCAGCCCTCCTGCCTCAGCTTCCCAGGTGCTGGGATTACAGCGTGCAGGCTTAAAATCTTAAAGAAGCATGTGAGATCCACCTGGAATTTCAGGTGGATGCAAACACGGCGATTTTCCTCCGCTCCCCACTTCCACATCGTGCCACTGCCTCCTCCAGGCCAGTGGAGAACCTGGACCTCGGCCGATGCCACCCCCTCGGCCTTTCCTGGGGTTGGACGGGACCCGGGAGGGACCCAGTGGAGGGTCTGTGGCTCCCTCCATCCCCTGGCTCAGTCCATCTCTGCTGAGATGTGCGTGGTCCAGTCTTTCTGTGGCTGGTGGTCCAGGCCTGTTTCTGTCCCCTGGCCACCCAGGGCCTTCCTATCTCTATCCTGCACCCCAAGGTCCCAAGAATCTTTCCTGACAGCCTCAAAGGTCCTTGGAGCCACATTGCTTTCTTCGTGCCAGCAGTCTACGGTCTTAGTCTCAGGAACTTCTGCAGAGCTTCCCTGCAGAGGAGCAGCCCGCGGCCCTCCAGGACATCATCTGCTCCCACTGCCTGCCTTCTTAGCTTCCTGCTGGTCTCCATCCCCACCACCGCAACCCTTTGCTCAGCCCCCACCCTCTCTGTCCAGTGTACTCTGTGTCCATCAGTGAGCAGCAGAGCCGCTGCTGGGGAACCTCTGGGCGCAGAACTTACTCAAGGCTTCTTCCTCTGCAGATGACTGACAAAAACATCTGGCGTATTTTAAACTTTTTAAATTTTTCTTTTTGGCAGTACTGGAAAATATACCCAGGCCTTTCACACTAAACTACATCCCTATCTGTGTATCCATCTAGCCATTCTTTATTTATTTTCTGTTGGGACTGTCACTGAGTTTCCCAGGTTTAGGTTGAATTCACAGCCCTCCTCCCAGAGTGCTAGGGCTGTAGACCTGTGTCACCAGGTCCAGCTCACCTCGTAGACTGGTTGGGTTGGTTTGGCGTGGTTCAGCTCAGTGTGGTCAGGAGAGATGGATGTGTTGAACTGTGCTATTGCATATAGAAACTGTAGCGTGAATTATCAGTTTAGTCACTGATAACTTAAGGAGGATGTAAGGAGGGAAGCTGACGCCTCTGTTCACAAACACTACAAATCACTGTTTCCGAACCTTCCTGAGGCCTTTGAACCCAGCAGCCAGGTGAGAAACCCAAGATCCAGAGTGGAGCCCGGACCTGTGTCCTGGGCAGACGCTGACCAGGACGTGGAGACAGGGCCAGCAAGCCGGCCAAGGCCGACTCCCATGAGCCTCGGTCCTTCGCAAAGGGGAACGCTCGGGCCTGTTTCCTCCTGAGGTAGGAAGAGTGGACAACCGCATCCCAGAGGCTGCATGACCTCAGAGTCGGCCAGAGGCTGCCCACCGGCTGGGAGAACAGAGAGCTGACTGTGGAATGACTTCTGTGCCGTGTCCCTTCAATGCTGCCAACAGGCTGAGTGTTCACTGACTAGCGTGGCTCTCTCAGTGAGCGCTCTGTTCACAGCCACCCGCCCATGGGGACATCACCACAAGCTGAGAGTGGCCGAAGGCCAGGCTGAGAGTGGACATCAGCAGCCCTGCGGGACTTCTGGCTGGAGGCCTGCCATGGTCCCCTTCACCGCCCCGCACATGGGAGCAAGAATCAGTGAGCGCTGCTCCTTCGCTGCGGTAAGGTGAGCAGGAGGGGGCAGAGCTGGAAGGAGCCACAGGGAGGTAAAGTGACTCGTAGGCCGTGGGTGTTCTCGAGCACTCGCCGGGTCTGGCCAAGGAAGGTGCAGTCTTCTTTGTAGATATTAAAGAGTCGGAGACCAAACATGACTTCTGTACATCAATGCTTCAAATCACAGTGAAGGAGAAATGATCCCAATATTCAGTGACATCCAAAGTGAAAACATGAAATGTAGTAAAAGACACACCGCCTTGAATCTTCTTCTAAACACTTCTGCACTCTGACCCCAGTTCATTCTTGCTACTTTCTGAAGCAGTTCTGAGTCCTTTTTCCTGAGTCTCTTTATACAGTGTGATCAAAAATTCAGTGACTGCTGCTGCTGCTCACCATTGACAAAGGCAGGCTGTACAAGCGTGATCCCCTGTGCACATCCACCTTAGTCACCCGTTTTGGAACCATCTAGCTCTTTCCCAAAATCAAAATGACCATGAAAGATAGATGTCTTGAACAGATTCAGGATGTGGAGGCAGCCAGGACAGCACAATTAATAACACTCACCAGGGGGACTTCCAGAAGTGACTTCCAAAATTCCGAAAAATCTTTATACACAGCAGCTCTTTTATACTTATTAAAGCAAATTACTCGTGGAATGGTTTATGGACTCAAATTATATATACATAAGCAGCCCTAAATTGTGTTTTTCCATTCAACTGTCACATCGTTGTTTTATAGCCATAAAATGTTCACATGAGAGTCGGAGAAGGACCATACAGAGAGGGGAGAGCTAGATCAGTTGCTACCTAGTTAACCAGAGAAGACTGAGCTCCAAGGCCTAGCTTCAAACAGTGCTGAGAACAATGGGGTGCGTGTACTGGAGGCAGGGGGAGTTGCTGTGGGGGACTAAAGGCCAAGGGCCTTTCACTGTCGTAATTTTAGTCTAAACACTCACTATACACACGGGTCACCTTGCAGGAGCAGAAGTGCGTGGACAGCGCAGGTCTTCTTCCCTCTCTGAGCACAGCACCGCAGCGATTCTGGAGAGGCGAGTCGTGGGAAGACTCGCAGCTCTAGTGCTCGTTGGAAAGTTCTTCGGATCTTAGGAACTTGGTTCCTGTTCTAATTATTGTAGCTTCTTTCTGTAATGAGTTCACTAAGATAAAACAATTCAGTGGCTATTGCAGAGACCAGTAGTAGAAAAAAGTACCTTAAAATGCTAATACGGCCTCTATGTTCGTGTACGTGTTCTGCTATAATCATAAAAACTGCTTCCCTAGTCAATGACAGGCAAGAAAGCTCGAGTGCATTTTGTTTTCTTTTGTTAAGGTCAAATGTTTATTAAAATAGCATTCAATGCAGCCATTAATATAATGTAGAGTAATATTTAATGGATTGAGGGAATGCTTGTAATATGACAGCTTTAAAAAAACAAAAAAACAGATCATGGCCAGGGATTTAGCTCAGTAATTCCAGCATCTGCCTTGCAAGAACAAGATCCCAAATTCATACCCTGATAACTACATACCACAGTGTGGGGCATGGTAGTTCACATTCACTAACAAAGAGTACCACATACCATAATGCAGGGTGTGGTGGCTCATGTATGTAATGCCAGCACTTGGGAGGCAGAGGCAGGAGGATTGCTATGAGTTCAAGGCTTGCCTGGACTACATAGTGAGCTCAGGGCCAGCCTGAACTACAAAGGTGAGACCCTGTCTCAAAATAAATAAATAAATAAAATATTAAAAAGCAGGTTCAGAGGAATATAAACTAATATCTTAGTAACGTATCGTTACCATAGGAATGTTCATTTTTTTACTGTTTTTGTGTTTTGTAAACTTTCCACAATGAATGTTATTTTCACAATAAGAAGCAAAAGCTGTTGTAAAAATAAAGAACATAGTGCCTTCTTTTTTCAGTGCTGAAGACTGAATTTTGCAGAGTTACATGCCCCATCTCCTTATTTTGTTTTATTTTGAGACAGGCTCTTGTTAAATAGGCCAAGTTGCCTAGGCTGGGACTGAGCTTGTGACCTTCCTGCCTTAGTCTCCCTGATTGCTGGGATTATAGACATTCATCCCACTCCCAGCTAGAACATTGTATTTATGCTGAGAAATAAATTAACATCTTAAAAAGATATACTGTCATGAAGGATATTTCCCTTGGTAACATCTACAATGAGTCTAATTTGCAGAATTCTCTTTTCCTAATCATCTCCTTGAGCCCGGTAGAGACAAAAATGTTCATGGAAAATCAGGGGAGAGACGATAACAGCTACCTTATTTAAAAATAGCTGGTTTAGCCTAATGTTTTAGAAAGAGCCTGGCATTTCAATGTGATGAACCACTTAGTAGAAACTTACTCTGACAACTTAGACTTCCTTCCAGAAAATTGCACCTTTGCGCCTAGACTCAAATGTACCAGTGTGACTGGCAAAGACAGCAGAACTCTGCAGAGGTAGACTCTGGTAATATGGCATTTGTAAGTCTGAAGCAGAAAAGAGCTTGGTAAAATATCTCCCCATGACACAAATAGAAATCTGTACTAGCCTTTAAAATTCACAAAAAATCTTTATAAACAGCAGCACTTTTATACTTATTAAGGCAAATTGTTCGTGGAATGGTTTATGGACTCAAATTATATATACATAAGCAGCCCTAAATTGTGTTTTTCCATTCAACTGTCACATCGTTGTTTTATAGCCATAAAATGTTCACATGAGAGTCAGAGAAGGACCATACAGAGAGGGGAGAGCTAGATCAGTTGCTACCTAGTTAACCAGAGAAGACTGAGCTTCAAGGCCAAGATCAGAAAGGAAGGGGTGGAACTGTGACCACGTGACCCGGAACCCGGCTGTTTGTTGCTCTTGTCCGCTACTGAAATAAAATTAAGGCTCATGATCACGGTACAGAGATATGTACAAAGCTACATCTGGTTTGTAGCTATAATATTTTAAAACTACTTAAGGAAACAAAAACCAAGTATGTCTAAATAATACAAAATGATTAAGGAGAAATTAAGCAGGCAATGAGACATGACGGCTCGGGACACGGAGTTTCCTGAGAACGCCTGGTCCTGGGGCCTCTCTGGGAGCAGACGTTTCCATGCTGCTTTGAGCGCAGTCCCGCGCATGGCAGGAGGGCGGGGGCCGAGCAGAGTCTGGCCAGAGGCAGAAGCAAGGACACGTGCACAGGCCAGGGGCAAGGATGTTGTGTGTGCTGTTGTCCCGAGACCTTTCTGTCCTGGGATTCCCAAACGAGGCTTGAGGGGATGAAGCGGTGCCCACTCCTCAGTTCCCTAAAGTTTGGTTCCATCCCACAAGCACAGGGACAAGTCCCGATGTTCTCCCCACGTCTCAGCCGAGGAGGGCCATTGGAGGGAAGAAGGTGAAAAGACACTCAGAGGAAGTCAGCGGGGAGACTGGCCCGGGGTGGCCTCAGGCTTCACCCTGGGACAGGGGTTAAGCCCTGGAAGGTCTCAAACAGCAGCCTGAAGCTGCCAGCAAAGGGGTGTAAAAGATCACAGGCTGCTCTCTGTAGGATGAACTCAAGAGGAGTTGGCCATGGCTTCTGTGTCACCGCAGATGAAAGAGCAACAAGCGGATGGGAGAAGATGAGAAAAGCTGGATTTAGGATATAGTTCGAAAGTAGAACCAGACGACTATAGATTTGATATGGCGCCAGGTGAGAAAAGATGAAAGTCATAAATCAATATGACTCCTGAGCACTCTCAATTGGCAATGCCATACAGAATACAGGTAGGACGAGGGCAGAGCCCTGGGAGAAGGTGTCCAGCGGGCAGCTAAACACGAGTGTTCAGTACATGAAGAGAGGCAAATCTGAAAGACATACATACAGGAGACGCTGGCTTCAATGACTTAAGGCACACGGCTGGCTGGAATCTCCCAGCTGTCAAAGTCCGTTTGCCAGTCCCTCAGATCCGTCTTTTTGTCTTTTCCTACTGCCATTAATCTTTGTTTTCCAAAACAGCTACTGGAGTGCACGTCCTGCACGTGATCTCTCCTCAGCAGGCCTTCTCCTGCCCAGCATGCCCTTCACCTTCCTGTGCACGAACCGGTCAGTCCTTTCTTCAAGAAGCCTGAGTGCTCCCTGTGTGCACATCTGTACACTGGCTGCCTTGGGTGGTTGAGGATGAACAAGAAACAGGTCCTGACACTGGAAGCTCATAGTCTATAGAAATACGTTGGTAAAAAATTACATGTCAGGGTAGAGAGAGATCAAAGACTCAGTGAGGAAAGGGAAAAATAAGTCGTGTGGATACTTCAGGAGAGAAACAGATGAGTTTGCTATCACAGATCTGGAAAGGTTTTTTCGGAAGGTCGTGTCTCAGTGGAACGCTGTGCCACAATTGCATGTAGGCGCTGCAGTGGAGGCTCACAGACCTCAGCGGTCCTGGCTCTCAGCCTCCGCTTCTACAGCCTGTCTTTGCACACTGGAGATTTTGAGGACTGTCTTATCAGCGTGGCATTCATCCCTAGACAAGCTCATCCACCACAAGGCAAATCCATCTTGTCCTCCTATCCATTTCCAGTGCAATATTTTGTAAGGTGCAGTTGGATCCTGGCAATGTCTTCTGAGAGCCCGTCACTGCTGGGAGCCAACCTTCACAGTCTCCCCTCACAGCCCCCGTGGTTCCCTCCCTTCACTCTGAACTGTCACCCCTCATTCCTCCAGACACCCTCTTCAGTGCAAGCGCTCGCCTGTCTCCACGGCATTCCCAGGTTCACGAGGCGTCTTCATTTCCATCTGGCTCCTCATCCTGTGAACTCTGACTACCTCCTGCCTTCGTTGTCATCTCATGAAGCCCTCCGTGGTCCCGCAAGACCTACTGTCATATATATTCTCATTCTGTTTTGTGCCTTTCCTTCACTAAACTTCCATGGTATATCGAATCACGTGTTTGTGTCGTAATTTCCATTCTATATCTCTGTCCCCAGCATCCTTTGCTTGTCCCAGGCCTGGGCCTGAGTCCCTGTCGGTCAGCCCTGGTCTCCCAGAGGGTGCCGTGAAGCATGGCCAGTGAGCCATGGTACCTCCCACTGCTGCGGGAAGCAGCTCTTTCCCGGTCACACATCCCCGCCTCTCTGCCTCAGTGCAGTACTTTCTGTCCTCTTGCACTGGACTGTCCCACAGAAGGGCCACTCTTTCTTTCCCCATCTATGAAGTCTTTGCTGTGGGGGCATGTGTGAGAAGATCTCTTCTTTCCCTGAGCCTGGGCTGGTTCTCCAGGCTGCTCACCTTGTCATAGCTTAGTCTCTCCTGCATGCGATGTATAAACTCTCAGATGCCCGCGTCGGGTGATGTTCTACAGCCCAATGTGCATCAATGCACTTACCATAGTAGAACTAGTGTTGGAGGAGAGTCCAAATGGTGTGTGCAAAATGACTGGGTGCCCAGCAAACATTTGGCACCGAGGGTCAGTGTTATTCAGGAAATTCTGAACTGCAGAGCAAATTATTCTTACAAGGCATTTGATCAAAAGAAAGTCACCAGTCCTGTGTGTGACTGTGATTTCCAAAGAGCTAAAAAAGGAAGCTTCTGGTCTCAGATTTTAATTGGCATAAATAGCTGCTCCCAATTCACTTGTCATCAAACTAGTGGGAATCTGCCAGAGTGACAAGACCGTAGGTGACCTTCTAGAACCGGACAGTGAATTTAACCATGGAGTTAAACATCCTGAGAGCTCACTTAGGAGAGGTGTGGCTGTTTAACTCATAGGGGAAAAAAATATTAAAAAGCAGCAGGCCCCAGGATCTCCCCAAATATGAAGAGTTAGGAAGGCAATGAGATCTGCTCTGAAGGCCCAAGAAGCACTGAGGGAGGAGGATGCTCAGTAGGTAAATGAGACCAGGACCGAGACCCAGAGCTCAGCAAGGAAAGAACGAGTCACCGGTGGGGGGGCTGGGCCTCCCTTTCCTTGGGGCATCCAAGCAGTTACACAAATATTTAATAGAACTATTACGAGAGATCTCAAACCCTGCATGGCGGGACTTAGCATCTTTCCGGCCCTAAGATTCTTTACTCCACCATAATAGCAGCTAAAATGTGCAGAGCATTAATCAGGCTGGGTCCTGCTCTCCGCATTTTGTATGCATGACCTCAGTTCTCTGACAATAACTATTATTACATCTGTGACTAAAGACAAGAAAGCCAAATTACTGAGATATTAAAGAGTTTGCTCTTATTCCCACAATTAGTGATAATTTAGTAGCAGAAAATCTCTTTGCAGAGCTGGTCTTTTATGTTGCTTTTCACAATCACATGACAGATCCCAGTCCAAGCTGGCAGAGGCCTTTCTGAGCGGGGTGAGTGTTGGGGGAGGCCGCGGGGCCGGGAAGGCTGCGGTCCGAAGAGGCCATCGGGAACCAGTAGTGCAGACACGCGCAAGCGCTGATTCCAGGTGCTCGACACACTTGCTCAGAGCCCTGTGGCGAGCACACACACGACCCTACAGCACCTTTCATGGCAGAACCGACATCACAGCTGAAGACAGGAAGCAGCACATTTGAATGTCTTATAAACTCCTGCGTCTTGTCCACCACTAAGACTGTGCTCTAGAGCTTTCTGTTCCGGGGAAGAAAGAAGGTCCCAGGGAAGCCAAGCAAGTCTCAAGCAAGGAAGAGGGAAGACACGCTGTCAGGACATTGTAAGGACAGAAGAGGAAAGGGAGGCTCTTAGGAAACAGAAGTAGAAGCAGAGGACTGGAGAAGCCCAATCCAGGGGCCTCACAGCTCACCGTAAGGAATCGGGAAGAAACATCCCAAGTAAGGTTGAGAAAGACTTATGACATCAGGGTCATGTCCTACTTCCTGGTTGGGCTTCTGAGGGAAAACCAGCTGCACAATACCCCCCATAAGCACAGGAGTAACAGGGGATCTGCTCTCGGGATCTAGAAGCTACAGAGGGTTCCCAGAAGAGGAAAGTTACCGAGAGGAGGCAGGAAGGCCGTGGACACAGACAGATCTCTTCCTGCGCGGCACGATGACCCAAAAGTCAAACGATGGAGCATGTAAGCTGCGAGAAAATTGGAGGACTAGCTGAGACTCACAAAGAAGATGGAAATCATGAAAACACTGGCAGGGCAATGGTAAAGGAATCGAGTAAAACCCATCGCAGGTTCCAGGAGGCGCGAGATGGCCGGGGGACAGGAGCGTCAAACATGGTACGGACTCTTCCCGAATGAGAGGGACTGGAGACCGAGCCTGAGGCTCCGTCACCACCATAAGACAGGTTCAAGTCCTTACCTGCCTTACCCAAGCACTGCTTTGGGGAAAAGGTTTATAGCATCAATAACACTAATAACAACGATTAGTAATGACAACAATAATAATAGTGTTTTTATTAAAAAGTTAAAACTGCATTTAGAAAAAAGAAACTAAGTTAACCAAGAAATGAATTCAAAGCCAAGACATTCTTCACTTTGATGAATTAAAATATTTTCCTTTCATAATCCAAAATGGAACCACCAAGGAAGTTTGCACAAGAAACAAAGGACATACTACCACTTCTGTGCAGTTATGTACTGTATATCTCAATTTGTTGCTCTCTCAGTGAATGTATTTGTACATAGGCTCTTAATTTACAGAAAAAAATAACGAATTTAGGAGACATTTGTCCTGGTTCTACTGAAGCAAACTGAATGGGCAGGGGACAAAAGTCCCAAATCAGCAGAAGTGCCCAATAATATCGCTGAGACGAGCAGACCTCCCTTGACAACCACTGATTTGCCTTTTGCCTTGTTGTCAGCTTCCTGGGGACCACAGCATCAAAGGTAAATTTCAGTTCCTGATGCTTTCTGACTTTTAACACTTACCAAATGCATTCTCCACCGAAGCCTGCAGAGTTGCCCAGCAATTTCATTTGGGAATTATCACTAAATGTCTTTGAGCCCACATAGGGTACTATTAAAGTCAGGCAGTTGCAATGAAGGTAACATTACTTTAATCTTGAAACTAATGCTTATATAGTTTGCCACTTCATTTCAAATTAGTGCATTTGCTAGAAAATTGTATATATTAAAAAAGGAAAAATGTGGGAAAATGTTTGAAATAAAAACAGATTATATATGTATTTTAAATATATAAAAGTGTATTTTATGTCACAAATGAAAGATGCTGTAATTTATATAGCTCAGAAATTTTCTGGTTATAGCAAATACAATGTAAAGGAAAAGAACAAGTAAAACATGAATTAAATCCATGTAATAAGCCAAGTTTTTGAAATTATTTAATTTTAATTCTACCTGAGGAAAAAGGCAATATGATGGTCCTATCAAAAAATCTTCTTGACTCTGTTTGGAAAAATTTGTCCCATGTTCCTCTGCTTATCACTTATATGCCTAGAGTCTTTTACTTTGGTTGATATTAATATAAACTTTATTAATTAATGTATGAGTAAATGAATTTTAGAAAGAAAATTGGAGACTATCAGGTAAAACCATATAGCGGTATGACTGGGAAAAAGAAACAAGAAATGCATAGATATGTACATCAGAAGATGAAGGAGAAAGATGAACATCTCACAAACTGCAGTGATGAATCCTGAAAGTATAGGCTTGAGACAAGCATCACAAATTTGGTTCAGAGTCTCAGAAAGGCTAGTTTTGTAATGTAAAAGTCAAACCAATATTCAATCCCAAATCAAAACTTCAAGTAGAAGAAAGCATGGAACCTTGTATCTGGAAGCTCCAAGTGGATATTTATACTGTACAAATCCTTCTGATTCAGTTAAAATTAAATCTCAGATGTTCTTGAAATCTTTGAGAAACTATGAATATAGAAAAAGAAAGAGAAGATGAACTCCATTAACTGCAAAGTTGAGTTAATATCAAATCTCAGACTATTAAAAATTGTACACACACATCCAGAAAAGAAATTTACTACCTGGATAATATTTTATCTTCTTTCCAAAAAGGTCCACCAGTGAAAGGCAATAAATAGTTTTTAGTAAAAATTCAGAATACATTAATTACACTATCACTGTGACCAAGAGGAAGGTAAAAAGTCTCAGCAGAAGGAACAAGAGTTCTGAAGACATGAGAAAAACGGTCTGCTCCCTCCTAGGATGACATATATAGTGTCTACCCAAGAGGACGTTTTCTTCTCTGAGGAGCACTCTCGTTTCTTGCTGGTCCTTATTTTGTTTCATTTTTTATTTTGGTGGTATTTAAGATTGAACCCAGGGCTCATGCTTTCCAGGCAAAAGTGCCACCACTGGCCAACAGCCTGAGCCCTTTCTCAGTTTTATTTTTGGGACAGGTCTTGCTAAGTTTACCAGGCTGATCTCAAATTTGGGACTCTTGTGCCCTGGCATCCTCAGGAACTGAGATTATGGAAATCGGCTGCCATACCTAGCTCATCTGTTTTTAAAGAAGAGAATAAGAAGTTTTTGACAAATACATCTAACAAAAGCAACTTTGAAGATGTTTAGTGATGTTTCTACTTTAAATTTTAGCAACTCAATCTTGTAGAACCTAAATGAAACAGGTAACTTTGGCTTATGTAAATCCAAAGGTCTAGAGGTAGAAAGCAGCTCCTGGACTGAGCTGTGTTACTAAGATTTCATGTTGTTCCCCATCTTTTGGTGTTACCTTTTCTCTGGCAGCATGAGAACAGAAAACTGTCGAGGCTGGCACATTGAACATCGCCTCTGACATCCTCTGTACCAGAAAATAAGGAATATTTCCTTGGATTCTTCAACAAAAATGCTGTGGGAAGCAATGACTGATCTTAGGAGGGCCACAGCCTGCCCACTGCAGAGGCCGGAGGGACAAGCCACTTCAACACCCGGGCTGGGAGCCGATACCACCTGGGAGGTGAGAGGTAGGACAGTAAGAAAGAAGTCAAGTCCCAGCAGAGTTGGTGGATGCTCACTGGTGACACAGTGAAGAATGCTCACCAGCATTCACTGGTGACACAGTGGAGAATGCAGGTGGAAAAGCAGATTCTTAAAGAGAGCAGCTGCCTCAGGGAGTTTCACTATCTGGACTCCAAATTCATTGTGAATTCCTACAGTAGAGTCCAAAATAAAAGAGTTTAAAATAAGAAAAGCAAAGAAAAATGGCTTTAAAGTTGAATGCACACCGAAGACTTTAGTGAATGTTAGTGGCACTGATGGAGTTGGTAGGAATCTGAGACTACAAAAAGCAAGAGAAACCGTAGGCAGTGACTATCCTGCTGATGAAAATGTCCAGACACAGAGCCGCCATGGAAGGCCCCAAACGCATGCTCCTCAGTCTTCCACTCTGGACTCTGTGACAGTGGCATCTCTATACTGCAACTAAAACTCACTGGAACTTATCCTGAGACGGTAGAAAGCCAAGTCCTAAGAGATAATAACCAGTTGTGATTGTCACAACCAGCTGTTGGAGACCAAGAGTTTGGGTGATATGAGGGAAGATCCAAGCTCACCCACGTAAGGCTGAGAACTTCCACTCCAAGAACTCTGGGAGGACAAGGCCACAAGAGAACCGAAAGACTCAGAGGAGTGGGCAGAGTTCTTCCCCTGGCGGTTCTCACACAAAGAAACAGCAGCCAGCAAAAGGGCACAGGATCTGAGGCAAAGGTTCAGTGCATAAAATCAAGATCAAATTTCTGGACAAAGAAGAAGGTAGGAACGGCCCAGGTCAGAGACTGCGATTTAAAGTCTCCAGATATGTGATAATTGTGAGGGACACATGGCCAAAGATGGATCAGGAAAGTGTGTGGCTGAATAAAATGAAGAAAAGATTTGGTAGAATCAGATGAATCAAAGCACTAGAGTTTTAGGTGCGGATATGGTACAGTCAGAGGACAATGAAAGGATGCAAGAGCAAAAGATCAGAGTCAGAAGCTACAGTCCACAGTGACCGGAGGGGAGGAGCACGAGAGGAGGCCACAGGTCTGCGGGGGGAATGGCCAGTGAGTCACGAGGAAGAGCAGGTATCCCAGGGCCACTGGAACAGCGAGCAGCTTAGCACAAACAGAAACATGTCCTGTTACAGACCCAGGGGCCCATGTTTGAACTGAGTCTTATGGGGCAAGAATCAAGCGGGAGATGCAGCCAAGCTGTGTTCTCTGAGAGGGTCTCATCCAGGTTCGGGAGGCTTCTGTCATCCCTAGTTACGGAGCCTCATGATCCAAATCCGCGTGTCGTCTGCCATGTTGCCTTTTACTCCTTCAGCGTGGCTCACTCACAGCAGAGATGGACAAAGGTGAAGGGAGAGGATCTTTAGAGACACACAGGTCATCTTCCATGTGATCAAAGAAGGAAAGCCAATGTCTGGGAAAACAGAAGGCTCTGAAAATGACTCAGACCACTCTTGTCTTGTATCCTTAGTGACTGGTGCAGTCCCTGGGAGACGGCAGGTGCTCTGAAGTCTCTGACAAAAGAACTAGTGAAACATGACATTTTCAGGAGCCCAGCACAAGCATCATGAGAAACTTTTCGCATGGTGTCATGTTAGCAAACTGCACCACTCTCTGTACACTCATCGATGCGAAGCTGAGCCCAGGGAGGGCTGAGGATTTTCCAGGTCAGAGAGTAGGTAAGGAGCCTAGCTGGGCTTCAGGCCCAGACCTGTCTGACCCTGCATCTTCCTTTCTGTATTAGGTTCAAAGTAAGCAAATATAATCACAGCAGTAAGGGATAGAATGAAATCTGACCATCCATCAAAGAACAGCCTGTGCAAAGCAATACCCTTCGTGAACAAGAGAAAGAACACGCAGAGTCTCCAAGGCTCAGCTCTTCCTGCAGCTTGATTTTCCCCGAAGGACTCGATGATACTTGAATGTCATTTGTCTCACCCTAGGTGACTCAGGACTCTCTCTGTGCTGTAGACCACCTTCCTCTTGTGTTCTTATACTTTGTGCCTGTGGCTATTAGCGAACCAACACTATCTGTGGAAGACCATCTCCTGAGGCCGCCTCTCTGCTCCGCTGGGAGGTTCTCACGCAGCTTTTGATTCATCGTGTTGGCGAAGCTGGAGATCAAACAGAGTGATCGAACTTCATCATCCTACATTCCTAGCCCTTTTTATTTTTTACTGTGAGAAAGGGTCTTGCTAAGTATGTAAGCTGACCAGGCCGACCTCGGAGTGTGTGGCACTTTCTGCTTGCGCCGACCTGGCGGCAGTGACTGACACGCTCCTCGGGTCAGCCCATAGCTGAAGCAAAAGGCTTCAGTCTCCTCCCGAGGTCGAATCCTGTCGTCCTCCCTGAGAGAGCAGCCCGGCCCCACCCAGCTCCACTTCTCACTGACGAACACCAGCTTGGCACCCTGGCCCACATTTATTGCAACATCCCAACTCTGGTTACTTTCACTTTAAGACCCGTTCTCTTTTTCTCTTGCAGCACTGGGAATTGAACTCGGGACCTCCACTCTGAGTTATATCCCTGGGCCTTTTTCAATGTTTTAGTTTGAGCAGGGTATCACTAAGTCACTCAATTGCCCAGGCTGGGCTGGAACTTGTGGGCCTCCTGCCTCAGCGACCTAGAGTGCTGGGATGCCAGGCGGGCACCCCCACATCCAGACGGTCACTCCATTTTCTCAATCCAGGTAGGCCTTTGATAGTAATTCAGCAAGAGTTTTATTTTCCTACACATTTTCCTTACAGATGCCGTTCCTGTCTCATGCTATTAAGGTAATTATTGTCTCCCGTGCCTGCTCACTTTGTGCGAGATCTGCTGAAGGTCAGCAGTGTGTGGTGAGCAGACCCCAGAGTCTTGTGCAGCAGGCAAGTGAGGCCCAGTGATCACAAAACAATGGATGCAGAGGCTTTTCAGATGTGAGAGGAAGGCGAGCCACAGCCGAGTCCAGCATCGCCCCCGCCCCCAGCCTCTTGGCCCTCCCTGCTTTCGCGTCTGCCTGCGTTTCCACAAACGAAAATAATAAGGGCGTTTGGTCCCCCAAACAAAGCCGGCCCCTCAGAGGCCACCATACACAGAGCTGTATGCGGAGCTGCGGGTCCCTCCCTCGGCCCTTTGGAGAGCAATAGCAGATGTGCTTGGGGATCTTAGTAATGCTGTTATTAAAGACCGGCCCAGCCCGAGAAATGTGCTTTTCCTGTAACACCTAGAGCGACAAAAGTCCAGAGAGAGCAGGAAAACAAAACCAGTTTTTCTTAGGTCTGTCTCTGAAATTCATCTTCCTTCCTTAGCACGGAGCTGTCAGTCAAACTCTTGAAGCAAGAAAACTGTCATCTTATTAAAAAACTAAGGGACAAATTTATGTCAGCCAGAAACTGCTGCTTCCCCTGCTCGGGTCAGGGAGAATGTTTCTTACTGCCGTTAGGACAGTGAGCTGCAGCTCACCGCTGGCGTGTCAGTACGAACCGCTTCTGACCTGGGGTCACTGGATTAAGAGCCACGCACGAGTAGGTTGGGAAAGCACATTTCCCGGTGTGTCTGTACGCAGGTGGGTGTTTCCAGAGACGACTGGCAGGTGGGACAGCGAATGAAAGGCAAAGTCCTGCTCTGATGTGAGAGGCACCAACAATAGGCTTGTGGCCTAGCTGGAATAAAAGGGAGAAGGTGGAAGCTGGTTTCTTGTGCAGAGCCGTGCGCTGCCCTCGCGCGTGACCACCGTATGCACCCTGCCGGCGCCGGCCCTCCGGAGAGCCCACGCTGTTCTCTGCTCCTGGAGCACAAAGGTCTGCCTGGTCCGAGGCTCCCTGAGCCCAGGCCCTGCGGCTCTGCCCCTAAGTGATCTTTCCCAGCAGAGAAGGCAGCCGGCCTGCTTCCCTGCATAAGGGAATAGCCTGGCTCTTCCTTACTCCCTGGCCCAGGGTCTCCTTTGTTCTTCCTCCCTCTTACAAGGGAGTCGTGGAGTTAACAAAAACTCCCCGTGTGGAGCATCTGGAATAGCAAAACGGGTAGTGAGTTAGACATCCGCGCACCAGCACCCTCCGAGAGCCGAGGAAGCTGGGCTCAGTGCGCGGGCATTTATCCAAGCTCCTCACTGCAGTGTCTTGTCTTCCAGCTCCGTGCCAGGTCCTGTGCTAGGGCTTTCCCGCAGACTTCAGCCCTTGCAAACGATGCAGGTGCCAAGTCTCCTGGAGGAATCTGAGTCAGTTGTAATCATCTTCCCTGATGAGGCTCAGGAGTAGGCTTGGTTTGAGCCACATTCCAGGACTTCATGCTGCCTTCCCTTCTCCTTCCAGGGGGCTCTGTCTATAGCTGCCCTGGATGCCGTGGGTGGAAGAGCAGGAGCAGAGGTGGGAGGCGGATTAGATGGCTGGCCCTCCTGCAGCCTCCCTAGAGTAAAGAGGGGAGGGCAGTTCCTTCTGCCAAGGCTGTTGTAGCTACCTGCAGCAATTCTCACCCATTTGTTGTCTCCTCAGGCAGCACACACCTGTTGTCCACTAGTGGATTACTTGTCTACCCCTGGATGCACTTGTTGACATACATCAGGAATAAACATGAATAAATTATGAGATTACAATGAAGAAAAAGAATGCCCCGTCCTCCTCACCTATTTCTTAACATGTAACACTACACCTTGTTCATTAATGGATTCAAAGCCCACTTTCACTTCCAATTTGTGAGACAGAGGCCAGGAGAATATGTTTCTTCTGTTACAATTCCCAAAAGCAAGCAGGAGAGTTTTAAAGTATAAACACATATTGCATTTCTACAGAAAGCAGTGACATCTGGAAAATCAATAGCGTGTACGGAAAGGCTGCCAAACACGCAGAGGTCGCACGGGCGCTGGGTCGTGTAGCAGCGAGGCCTGTTCTGCGGTTCTCAGACCCGGCCCGCAGAGCAGCACTTCAGTGGCCTGTGTCAAGTCTCACTCCCAGTTCTTCGGGAGCACGAAGGGCTGGTGGCAGCGTCACCCAGACTGCGGGTCACAGGAAGAACAAGGTCGGCTGTGTGAGTTCTGTTTCCAGACTGCCATCTGCTATGGCTTGTGTCTAGATGTGGTCTTAGGTGGGGCTGTTTCCGAGGGGGCTGGATCTTGAGTTTGTGGTTGATTCATGGTGCAACACTCGGCTCAAAGTCACTGGTGCGAAGGGCATGAGCCCTGCCCACCCTGAGTACTCTGAGTAAGAACAAAGGGGCAGGAAGCCATTGTTAAGGTCTCCTGCCGTGTTTGCCACCTTGTGAGAGCTATGGACTTTGGCTCTTCGCTGAGATGCCCCGCTGCCATCCACCCTGCCATGAGCCAACTATGGACTGAAACCTCTGTGAGCAGGGAGATAAATAAAACTTTCCTCCTTCAACTGTGAGTTCTGGGCATTTTATCCCAGCAACAGGGGAAAAGTAACTAAAGTGCCATCTGTAGTTGACAAAGTGGAAGAAAAGAGTCCGGATCATGGGCTGCAGCTGCTGCTGGAGGAAAATATGCCAAGGCTGCAATCGCAAGATCATGTGCTCCGCTGTCTCTCACGAGAATTCCTGCAGCTTGAATTCACTTAATCCAAAATGAGGAGGAGGAGAAAGAGGAGAAAAAGATGTCGTAGACACACAGGGAAAATGGAAGAAATAAGCACCAGAAAATGAAGGCTCCGCAGACTGAATGGCCACACCCAGGATTTTTTTTAAAATCTTATCATATAATTGTTTCTGTAAAACAAAAAGCTCGCATAATAATAGAGTGCAGAAAGATGTGTCAGAGAAACAGGAAAAAATGAATCTGAGCTGGCAGAGATCAAGAGATCGAGAAATAGGTACAAAATTTAAAAATAACTTCTCTGTGATAAAGGCCATTTTGGAGAAAGCAAATCAGTAAATAGACACTTTATACAAATCCATGAAAGATACAATTTAAAATATAAGATAAGTGAAATGAAATAAACTAAGAACTAAATAAGGACATGGGAGAAAATGATATTTAAAAACAGGCAAAGAAAATTCAACATAAAATAAATTAATAAAAATTTTTTTAATTAAAAAGGTCTTCTTAAACTTCCTGTAAATCAAAGAACTAATGAAATAGAATACCTTAGAAAAACATCTCTTAGAAAAACAAAAAGAAAAGGCTGTAAAAAATAGGTCATGTCTTGGCAATGTTACCAGATTATAAAAATCAACACAGAAAGGGGATTACAAATTTAAGAATGCACAAATTATTGTAACTTTGATGAAAAGCAATATTTAATTCATAACATGCACTGTTAAAATTAGCAAATGTATAATATTACAAAAGCTTGCCACATCTGAAACTAAGGAAATGACAAGGTATAGTAGGCTTTCGAGTTATGACCAGACTGATGTATGAACAACTTGCATTAGTTCAGTAGTTTTACATTTAACTTACAACAAAGTCTTAATTATGACCCAAATGCCCACTGCTTATGTTTCCAGATGGTCTTAGATACTTATAGAGTTTGGAAGGAACATCCTTTCTGGTATGGGGTTCACTGAGGAATCCTGGGTCAGTGCTGCTCTAAGGACGCTAAGATCTGTTTGTAGAGCAGGGAGACTGTGACAGCTGTGAGGAGCTTGAGACTTCACTCGCCAACTGCTTCAAACACACAGCCTCAAGCAGCCCTCGGAAACAAATGGAGTTCACAAATCAGGGGTCCAGCACTTATTTCCTGAACCTTGTTCCATGGAAGGTTAAAGCACCACTCACTCTAGTTGAATACCAGCCGGAAAAACGCCCAGGACAACTCTGATCCCCTATGTTGCATCCAAATGCTGGCATCCCAAGACGTCCCACAGCAACTTCGATCAACTAAAACTTTAATCAACTAAAAACCTAATCATAAATAAAGGTACGTAAAAGTGTTTAAAATAAAAACCTGTTCACTTAAAATGTGAAAGGTTTCTCTTAAACAACTATTCTTCAGTGATTGTTTCCTGTAAATCAAAAGAACTAATGAAATAGAATACTATCTCTTAGAAAACAAAGATATTACAGTAAAAGACACTTAACCCCAGTGTTCTTGCCACTTTTGCAGCAGCTCTGGAGTTCTCTTTCACAAGTGTCTGTAGTTGAGCTGCCCTGGCTGGCTCAGTGTCCTCAATCAGATCAAAACTTTGAATTTCCAGGGTGATTTTGACCTTAGGGAGGAAAGAGAAGTCACACAGTGCGAAGTCTGGTGAATCAGCAAATAGAAGACAGCCTCACTAAAGACATTAGTGAAATAGGACTTCCAGAACTTCTGCAGAAAGTGGCAGAAAATAAGATAAGAAGGATCTGGGGGCATCCAGACATAAGTCATAACATGACCTGAAAGCTCTGTCCCAAATCCCATTCTACAGAGGTCCAAACCCACCACCTTTCACTGACCCTGCAAGAGGTTCTGTGAACCACGTTGGATTAATGAAACTTTGGGTTTAATTAAGACCCACAGGACAAAGGCCCAAGGAAAGGCAGAAAATGGGAAACCCAATGCTGAATTCTTTCTGATTAAGAGACAGTTCTCAAATGAGACCTGGTACTAGGTATTTCGAGCTGTATAGTTCCATGCATCTTCTTCGTCTTGGTGTTTTCATCTGTAAAACCAGAACTATGTCTATTTTCCATTATTTGTATGATCCAAGTAAAACAACAAATGTATCTAGAACAATGTGAGAACTACCATGGAAGTTCCTTCTCCCCTCCTGCAATCCTCACCTTCACTACTAGGAAAACACGTGGCCTTTGACACTACCAGGCCCCCAGAAGTGGTGAGACCAAAGCTGTAGGCACACCAAGAAGAAAGAAATGTAACAGCTGAGACCAGCGTCATGAAGATAAGTCCTTCCACACAATATTGCAGTTCCATTTATTATAAACTGGTAGTTATAGTAGAAACAAAAAAAGCAAAGGAGAAATACATACACTTTTAACCAGTTAGTGACCTTCAATTAGCCTTGGCTTGGGGATATAACTAATGCATTAGGGCCAAATACATGAAATTACCAGTGACAGAAACAAAAGTACAGATTTCCCAATCTATTTTATCTAAAGTCTCTATTTTATGACTGATCTAGAAAAAATGTACCCAAAACTACCTTTGTCAGGTTATTCCTTAACTCTGAACCTAAATATCTCTGTGTTCCTGGAGTCAGGTTCATATTCCTCATCTGAGAGATACATTCCCAAGAACTCTGTGATCTGGCCCCACTGAAAGGCCAGTCTTGTCTGACACAGATCCCTAGAGTCAACCATCCCTTCTTGTCACCGCTTCCCAGGAAGAACCTGTTTCTTCCTGTGGTCAGGGTGCCTCACTTCAAAATACTTCCCAGCTGCTTTTTTGACCCCCACAAGCTCTCCTCATAACCAGCACAAAGCTGTACTCACTATAACATCTTCCCGAATATTCTAGGTCACATCCCTTTGCCCCATGGGGATTAAGCTTCACCATGTCAACTCCACTGGCTGTGGGATCCACCCAGTGGGTAGTCATGGAGGTGTGGCCTTAGAGTCTGTCCTCTGTCCTTCACACCCTCCTGTTCGGCAGTCTTCCCCTGCCTGCTTCCTGACCACCATAAACTAAGCAACTCTGCTCCCCCAGGCCCTTCCACGGTGATGTTCCTCCCTTGGAGCAAGCTGGCCACGGACTAAGTTCTCCAAAACCCTGAACCAAGCTAAGCCTCTCCTTTATGATGTGGGTGTTAAGTATTGGGTGCCAGCAATGGGAAAACTACCCTGTCCTCTATGGATCCTGTGTCTCAACACCGTTGCACATGCACTGTGCTTTATTACTGACTCTGTGGTGGATTAACCAGTGGCCATTTTAAGCGGAAACACGCAGCTTCACTGGATTACCAGAGTTCTGGCCATGGAAGACACACCTGAGGATTATTGCCAACAGCATAAAAGGAGAACTGGAATGGAAGATTTTATGCTGCTGATTTCTCAGGAGAAGCTCTGTCATGGCTGAGTTTTCTGTTCTTTTCTTTTTTAGTAAGAAAAATGTATTGACAGAGAGATAGCTTCTATCTAAGAGAACAGAAGGAGACCAGGAGACGGGTGGCCCGTTGGGCTGCTTTTCCTCATGCGAACCCTGCTGATCTCACTGTCGGAGGAGCTCTGTCCTCGCTGTCACCAGGGATGGCTGTGTTCTCCTCGGGGGGGCTCTGGTCCCCGCTTCCTGGCTCCTACACATGTCTCGGCCTGGAGGCCCAGACCCTACACCCCACCAGCCAGACTTTCCAGCTTGCACCACTGGCCTCTGTGCCTTCTGGGTGTGGATCCTCCATACGGACAAGCATGGAACATGGCTGTGGGCTCCGGATCTTCAGCTGGACTCACGCAGGACCGTGCTTTTGGATCCAGGGCCTCGGCTGGATGCCTGGGTTTCTAGCGTGCAGACAGGCCTCTTGCATGTCTCTGCACTTTTGAGTGAATATTGTAAGATGTTCCTATAAAGTTGTGTCCTACATCAAATCTACCCCCTTTGGAACCACTGACAACACGCAGGACCATACAGAGTTTCTCTTAAGATTCAGCAAAGAATCCTCCATTGCTCAGGAACACAATCCTAGTGGGAGCTCTGCCCATCTCCATGCCCCGGCGTTCTCTCCTGTACCCCTGGCCCTCACCACGGATGTCACCACCTCAGGACAACGAGCTCCAAGCAAGCTGTGTAACAGACCCTCTGTGAGAGGCTGACCCGTGCACAGCGGTTAGCTGCAGCGGACACTGTGCCACACGGGTGACTCCGCCTGTCTGGCCCCCTGGTATCTGAAAGCCGTCTTGACATCCTTGGGCTGACTGGGGCTGCCACCTCAGCCTCTCCCTTAGGTCATTCTGTCTTGAGACGTGTTTCATTTGAGGAAACTGAAGAACGAAGCGAGCGCTTTGGAAAGTCTCATAGCTGAGCATGGAACTGAGGCCATCTACTAGGAGCTAGTCCAGACACAATATCCAGGAGACCAGGTCCAGAGCGGAAGGGTAAAGGCATGACCCTCACTTCACTGGGAAATCTAAGGCATGGATGGCAAGGTCTAAGCACTGGGGCTGGCACGGTTCGCTACGTCGGTGCTTCCAACACCCTGGCCTGGGGACAGCGTCTGCTCAGTCCCGAGAAGGTTCTCCATCCTGGCACCAGGCGTCCAGGAAGACCCCTCGGGAGTGCTCTGGCCACAACTCGCTAAATTCTGAAGGTCATCTGATGGTCATTCCATTTGATCTAGAGATGTTAACTCTTATTCTCAGAACTGATCTAACTGACATTATCAAGAAAGCTAAAATTCATACAGAATTTGTTGATAGTTTCTACAAGTCTCGATATTGTTAGGATGAAATAATTTAGGCTATGCAGTTTATATTGGAACTTCGACTGAATACTCTTTCGTTTTTGTTCTTTAGTCATATTTTCTTTTGTATTTTGAAGAGAAAGGGAAAAGAAAATGTATACAGTGCGCTACATAGGAATATGAACCCTCTTCACATCCTGAAAGCTCCAAGTAACTCTCCGGAGTCTTGAGGGGTTTAGTGACTACTTTTGTTTTTGTAGCGATGCTGAATTGTGACACCTCAACTTAAGCAAGAGCCTCCTGGCCTTAGAAAAGCTCGGGGCGGGCTGGATATGACTGATAGACAGCCCAGCAAATGAGAAGGGAAGACCCGCCCAGATGTAGACGGCACCAACCAATAGACACTAGCCTGGACGGGACGAGCATGGAAGAAGAAAGTCTCCTCTTTGTCTTGGGGGCTCCAGGCGCCATCAAGCTTCCTGAGCAAACGCCTTGACTGGCTCCAGATTCCGTGGTGAACCCCAGGCCTTTGACCTCCCGCTGGGTCTGCGGGCTTTCCGGGGGGCAGGCGGCTGCTTTGCAGCCTTCCACCTCTGATGCCAGGGACGCCCTGCCCTCCCCGCTTCCTACTCTGAAGGCTCACCTCCGCGCGCTCTGTGCAGCCACACGTATATTTTATGTTAAGCTCGTCCCTCTGGAGAAGCCCAGCTAATACAAATGAGGGTGGGAGCGCAGTCCTGACGACGCGAGAAGATCTTATGTGCAACACGATCCCAGACCAGCACCAGCTGGGACTGACCGCCATATTTTTATTACAGATATGCAAGAGTCTCCAATGCACCTTGGAGGTCACGTTCTCACATGTGCAAAGAAATCGTGTTTAGGAAGTATCTCGAATCACTCTAGTAACTCCGCTGGACGGTTTCCTTTCCTCGGCTGCAACTGCCACCCTGCTAACCCCAGGACAGACAAGACCCAACCGGAAGGAACCGTGATTCCCGAGCACTCAAGTTTCAGCTCTGCTCAATGCCGGCTCCGAAAACTTAGCCAGTGACTCGACTTACCCGGGTTATGTCTTCCATTTCTCATACATTTTTAAAATTAAAATTCTAATCAACTATAACAGATTGTGCGTGTTAAAGAGCTCCGCGGTAACACGGACCTGTGCTCACGGACCGGAGCGGATGAGGAGGGTAAAGGCAGAGCTGGGGTGTTAGTGGGTGAACCTAGGAGGAGTCTGTGTGGCCGCTGGTGGCCTTCGCCCGCGGCTGCCCACTTAAATGTCTGCCTTTATGAAATTCTCCCTAAAACTCGCCTTCTTCACCTCGTTCTACAAAAGAGCTTGGAAAAATAAGCAGAATATGTGAGAAAATCATGCAGAATGTACATTAGTTTAATATCATATTTTCCTAGTTCTCTGTCTGCTAAATGCAAGTTTTCGGAAGATTAGAATTTTACACAGACGAAGATTCCATGTGGTGACGACGCAGCTTGGCCCTAACTATTTAGATTAGTTAATATGATGCCAAATTGTAGGGAGGGGGCAGGATTTCAGAAACTGAGTCGAGCCCACCCAGCACAGTGCTCACACCCCTGTTCCTGGTAAAATTTAGGTCCTGCACGTAAACAGCAACCCTCCTGCTGCGCCCCCAGGCATCCACGCCTGGAAGACAGTGCGTAGACCTGCTTTCTTGGCAGCTGCTGGAGACTGGGGAGCTACTGCCCACACCCCACACCCCTCACCCTGCCCCATGCCTGCAAGATTCACACTGGAAACCCCAGCTTCACTCTGCCCCTACCCACCTGCTCCCCGAACTCCGCTCTTCTCCTCATGGCTCGGTGTGTGTTCCCTGCAGGACACACCAGGAACCAAGCCCATGGACCCGGTAGATGTCAGGACACTCAGCATCTCAAAATGAGCCTTATGCAGGCTTCATGGTGCATACCTGTAAACCCAGCATCCTGGGAGGCTGAGGCAGGAGGATCATAAATTCAAACGGAGCCTGGGCAAATGACTTAGCAAGACCTTCTCCCAAAATTAAAGAAAAAAAAAATTAAAGGGCTGGGAACGTAGCTCAGTGCAAAGACCCTAAGCTTAGTCCCCAGCAGAGCAACAACCAAAAAGAGCATCGCTGTATGAGAGAGGAGCGAAGCCACACAGAAGCCAGCAGGAATGCTAGAGTAGGACAGGCGGCCATGCCCCAGCCTCGGCTCCGGCCCTGCAGCCCAGCACTGCTGACTGGAAGCGAAGTGTAGCGTCTACTGTCCTGAGGCATCCTGGCCTTGCTCTTGGACTACTTTACTGCCTGGTGTGCACTGGACGGCAGCCTCAGAGCAAGCCCACAGACACCCGCAGAGAGAAGCATGAGAGACACTCAAGGCTGCGGGACTCCGCGGCCCGTGTGTGCCACGGAGAGCCCTCTCCATAGCTGTGCCGCCTGAATCGCTCCGTATCACACCCCTGCACACATTTCCATTTGCTTGAAAAAATGACAATGAGCCAGGAATGGTGGTATGCGCCTCCTAATCCCAGCACCCAGGAGGCTGACGCAGGACAGTCATCATAGCTCAAAGCCAGCCTATGCTACATACTGACTTCAATCCTAGCCCAAACCTGTCTCAGAAAACCGAAGTCAATAAATGATAAATTTTTCCTATTAGCAATGTACATGTTATATAATAGGTGAATGTTCCATTTGAAAACAAGTTTAACTTCTTAAACTTTTTGTTAGTCCATGTTCTAATACATGAGGATCATGTTCCTGGTGGAGTCAGTGCACGTATCTGGCACATCTTAATTCTCTCCTTGTCCACCGCTCCCCCTTCTGCCCTGTCCTCCATCTCTTGGTCCACTCCCAGTTGCGAAAATGCTACCCTTTATTTCAGACTTTTCTCTTGTGGATAATGATATGCGTAGAGACGAAAACTCATGTGATTCACCATCACAACCACACATCTCTCACTTGGTCTGCACAGGGCCTGGCAAGTAACATCTCACAGGAGTTTCTCTGTTTTCCCTGATTTTCACAGCTAAATCTCTTGGAACCGAAGTATGACCCAGAGAAACATAGCAGGACTTGCCAGGATCTGCAAACCAGGCCCTGCACCGTCTGTGCTGACAGCACTTGGAAGGAAGACACCCCCCTTGTCTTTTCTGGCTGGGCGTTTTCTTTTCTCTGCTTCAGAGTGAGCGTGGCGATGGTCGCAAGTCTCGGGTGGAGAGTCGGTCTCTGCGTGGAGAAGTCCATGGAGCTCACACCGAGCCAGGGGCCTGCCGTGTTCATTTGTTTGCTTTTGCATTTAGTTTTGTCTGTTCTGTAACTTACTGACTAATGAGCTCAGCTTTAATGAAACAGAAATTCGGGTAGAGAAGCAGGGCTCCTGTCCATTCCATAAGAGAAGCTGGTGTACAAACTGGCGAATCCCCAAAAGAGCTGTGACCTCGAGCCTGCTTGGCGTCTGCTGGTGTTGACACGGAGGATGGTAGAAGCCTTGCACAGGAAAACCTCAGAAGATGGATCACCTAGTTCCAAGTGTCATCCGGCCTGTGCATGAGCTGGGAAGAAGTCCAGCCTTGGAGGCCCGAGGACAGAGATCCATACGGAGCTATACGGTGGATGTAGCCTGTGCCTTTGCAGTGACCCATTACCACTGTCACAGCCTGAACCTCAAGACCTGGGCATCTAATAAAAAATGATAATCTACAGCAAACCAGAAAGCAAGGGAAAGAGCAGGAAAGGAGTGTCCTCAGTTCTGCCAGGAAGGGACAAGATGGCCTGCGTGGATGGAGACCTGCCTCCCCAGGCTGGTCTAGATGCACCTCACTGTTGCAGCTCAGCACACTGAAAAGCGCCCTGCAAGTAGCCAAGGTCTGAAACAACCGGGGGTGGGGGACGGGGAGCAGCGACGTCCAGGATGATGTATGGAACTTGTGAAGGTTTACAATCCACAGTAGAAATAGCAGTTGGTGTCAGCTGGAGGAGAGTATGGTGAGAGGGCCCAAAAAGGACCATTTGTAAGAGGTGTGCGGGGCAGAAGTACCGGGGACAGAATGAAGGAAAGGAAAGTGTGAGACGGTGTTGTGCTCCACATCCGACTCTCCCTCAGAAACACAGCCTCGGGTCGGAGCCCAGGGCCTCAGCTGGACCACGAATTCCTACTTAACTCGCCTGCTGTGAAGACAGAAAGCACCGAAGCTCGATAGAAAGCTGGTTCAATGTGATTGTTATAGTACGTAAAAGAGGACCACAAAGTATAAATAAATTAAACAACAAAATACAAGATAGACAGTCAGAACCAGGGAGCCGGATCTTTTACAAATAGGAAGGAGATAAAGAGATGGAGGAAGGAGCAGGGGTAAAACCTAAGATGTGTTACGTCCGTGGGCCAGCTCGCCACAGGGATGTAATCACGTACTGCAAACAAATGCTAATACAAAAATAAAAGTAGGGCTAGGGATGTAGCTCAGTGGTGTCACACCTGCCTCAAAAGCATAGGGGCCTGGGTTCAAGTCCCAGTCCTACAAAATAAAGTAAAATCATAAAAGTTATTTTTAAACAATTCAAATTTTTACTGCAAAAAATGCACAACAAAAAGAAATCCATTTTAAAAAACTACTTACATTGCTAGATTACATGCTGGTAGATAGATGTACGTAAAGCTATATGTACGTAGACATGAGGAGTGCAAATCTGGGACACTTAATTATTTGTAGTTATTACTGGGTCATGGAATTATGTATAGCTGTTATTTTCTCCTTGCAGTTTTCTCGTTCCTCTTAATGTTTCAAATCAAGTACCTACCTGCTTTTGAATCTAATGTTATTTTTTAATGTATGCTATCTTTTACCCTTCCCAAAACATGAATCTGCTATACTATTCTTTTTAGAAAGCAATTCTTTTATCAGTGGCAAAAATGTCATCCTGAAGTTTTGAAATAAACATTAAATTAGTGTACACAATTACTATATATTGATATGCATTTGTTTTATTGATAATACAAGAGTTATTCACTAACTTATTAGATTATTAATAACTTATCATACTGGGAATTATTTTAATATTTTTGGGACTTACTGAAGATTAATAGAATTAGAAGAATCAAATGTTTGAAAACTGTCTCCAGGGCAGCGCCAGTCCTGGTTCTGTTCTTCCTGCTGAGGTAAAGAGCACTTCAACATACAAAATGCAAATATCCCTGAAAATCTACCTCCAGAGTCAGGAGTCTTAAAGCTATCATAAAGCCACAAGCCTAGGAAAAAATATGAATTGTTAGCACCGAACTAACAACAATTCCTTCTGGAAGGCTGAAGGATTTCTTCTCACACGTAATTTAACAGCCGGCAGCACCTTGTTAGGCACCTCCGCAGGGGTGAGAGGCAACCTGTAGGAGGCCTCGTGAGACTCAGCCCTGTGTCCCCAACCACCACCTATGAAGGAGCTGTTTTGCTAGAGGAAGCTGCAAAAAGTTGAACTCCGTCATTTGCCATGTTCGTGCCCCAGAGCCCAAATTCTTTATTATTTTATTTACGTGGGCAGTGCTGGCCTCAGATGAGAACTTTCCTTTCAACAGCAAGACTTCCGCTTCCGGTGGTCTCCTTAACAATGGTTGCTCCTTCTATACCTTCCCTCGATTTCCTCCTATTTTTCATTGTGACACACACACAAATGGCTCCTAGTTACATTTCTCTTTGGTTAATAGCTTGGAGTAGGGAGGCCTCAGACCATAAAAACATAATCTTTCATCTTAAGGACTTCCTGTCCAGGGAGGCGGTGGTGCAGACCGCGTGGCACCGGGCAGGCCGCTGACCCGCCGCGGCCCCGTGTGAATAAACACTCAGGGAAGACTTTCCTCTGCTCAGGCCCTGGAGGGCTGCAGCCTGATCAGCCGTCCTGCTGGTCCCTGAAATGTCAGTTTGTTTTCCCCGGAATAAAACGAAGCCTGTTCACAGGGAGCGCTGGATCTGGTGCTGGGTTAGAGGAACACAAGCGTTCTGTTAAGGCCCTTGCCACATGCACCAAGAAAAGGCCGCTGACTGTGAGTGTGATTTAGACCTGGTCTGTTTTTCTGCAGCTCCACGATCCTGAAACAGGTCCTTGCTTCCCTCTCAGCCGGCTAAAGTTCTTGCAGAGCCCGAATGGAGTTACAGGAGGAACAGGCCCAGACTTGGGTGTGGGGGATCCCGGAGACAGAAACCCAGCCGACCCGACTCCGCACTCTCTCCAGTTCCCCCCATCATTCTCTCCTCCCCCAAGAAACACAGAACCTTGTGAAGACAATGAACAGTAAACTGAGAAAAGCCAGTGATGGGCCTGACTTCCGGTGTCTGATTTCCTGTTCCCACCCGGGTAGGTTCTACTGCAAAGGAGCCCGGGCTTTCCTGCAGGGCCGGACCGACCTTGAGTGGTTTGCTTCTTGGTGGAAGGAAATAATGCAATTCAGCAGAGGAATATTCTGCAAGGAGGTTATAACAACTGAGTAGATTTATTTTCATTTCTTCTTAAAAAAGAAAAACAAAAACAAAACTCATATTATTGGTTAATTTTGTATACATGTTATGACCACAATCAACATTGAAAATTTGTACCAGTACATGACACAACTTCTCATTCCCCTGCCCCCAACACATAAGCTACCCCTTATACATATATGCTTTGTTTCCTTATTTTAACCATCAAATATTCTTTCCGTTCTTTACCTACCACTACCCCTCTTTCCCCTTTAATATTTCCTTGCTATTTTCATTTATTCTTTCATCCAGTCTGAGTATGGCAGGAAAAATCTTATTCTCAGCAAAATACAAGAGTATTTTTCCATGTAAATTTGCAGTACACTGGGGGAAAAAATTAAACCTATATTTTCTGTAGAAAAATATGATGAAAATATTTAGAAGAAAGCATGATAGTATAAAAATTATAATATGTTCACAGGAGTAAGCTGGAAGTGTTCTACTCATTTGATTCACTATGAAAAGTAGATTTTGAAGAAGCAAATAAAAACATCTCTGGCATGTTTGTGTGAATATAGGGTCCCTGCCACTAAAAACAGCCCCTGAGTAATGTGCCTTCACAGTAATCAGATGCAGTGTGACACTTCATTGTAGACTTCTTAGACTCAAACTCACATCAGTGAGATTTTGACAGACCGTAAGGATTATATACTATTTCTTTTAGTTAAATAGCCCTTTCTTTTGTAAAAAAAAAAAAAAAAAAACTGAACTGCATGATGTTGAAGTCATAGAAATGAACGACTTTCTTCTTTTAAAAGGCTATTCTTTTTGCATTCCTAACTCTTCACTCTTCAGACAATATGGTGCAAATCATATTTCTTAGAAGGTTACCAGAAGATGCCTTTGAGGACTTCACTGCTAAGTCTTCTTGTAAAATTTCGGTACCACTGGCTAGACACTGGGAATGTCATGAAGTCTATGGTTTGTGGCATCTTTATTAAGCACAGATTCTAGAATTGATTATTTTAAAAAATTGGCAATGAATTTTCTGACACTATAAGCTTATAGTTTCAGGAAAAAAGACATAATGCAGTGTACTTCTCTGTTCTTTTGTGCAGTAAATAAATCATGTGAGTATGTCCTGAAACAACAAAATTATCTTCTCTTAAAAATTATTTTCTATTTTTGAGCTATTAATAAGGTAAATTTAAAACTTAGAAATAGACCCAGGAAGGACAGTAGGGAGAGTTAAGGGCAGTAATTGGAACTGACCTCCCATCCTGAGAAGACCACTGGGATGCAGACAAATTACTTCCTGGGCCTCAGTTTTCTGTCTGTGGATCTATTCTGGGTTATGAGAGACCATGCCAGACTCCACAAGCAGCATGCATACCATAGCACTAGCCCAGCTGCATTTCACACACTCAGTTAATTCAAAAAAAAAAAAAATCCCACAAGGGAGGAGCCACAGTGGGGGAAAATCCAGGTGCAGAGAGGCTGATGAAGCTCTGCAGGGCTGCCCCTTTGTTGTACCCCAGCCAGCTGCCAGGTCCCAGCTATACATGGCCTTTCTTTCTGGGGCTACAGTTCTTACCTGAAAGAGAAGAAGAAAATGCACAACTTGCAAAGAGGGTCCATAGGCATTTCTCCCAGTCAAGGAGGCTCATTCTGCACATACATGTGTTTCTTTGTCCTGTGGTCACACATCTGGTCTTGATTTTATAACTATCACCAAAGTCCTGGAGAGCAGTGGAGTCTCCAGGTCAAGTCAAGGGCTGCGTGACCAAGCCCTCTGTCTCAACCCAGGAGGATGATGATGACAACAATGATGATGATGAAGACGATGATGCTGATGATGACAACAAGGATGATAATGATGACAATGACTATGACAATGATGATGGCTATGAAGATCATGATGATGATAACGATGACGATGATGATGGTAACAAAAACGATGATAATGATGACGACTATGACAACAATGATGATGACAATGATGATGATGATGATGATGGTGGTGGTGACAGTGTTGATGAAGATGATGATTTGTAAGACCTGGGAACTGAACCCATAATCTTCACCCTGCGCAGCAACCCGATCCCCTTTTTAGGTTCAGACAAGGTGTTGTTGAGTTGCTAAGTTGCCCAGGCTGCGTTCAAATTTGCCACCCTTTTGCCTCAACCTTCCAGGATGCTGAGGCTACCCATGCACCAAGCCTAGCTTCAGCCACAATTTTTTCAGGAACTGGATTTGAAAAGGAAAATCTTTTTAAAGATTTGCCCAAGGTGATGACAGCTGAGTCACAGCCCACAAGACTGACTGGAGTGTCCCAGAGCCTGATGTTGCTTTAGCTCCATCTGTGGACCCATCTCTCCCGCACACACAGGAGATCTCCCACCACTGGAGGATATGGATCTTCCCCTTTCAGTGGGGAGAGACCCAATGATTTCTTAATAGTTCAAAAAATTCCTAACTACTCCCCTTCTAGGTATTTTTCAGAAAGTGTTAAAGACTTCCCATTACAGTGATCCAAGTGTGAAGAGGCACAACTCATAAGAGCTAATCTTGGAGCTGCCTACTTGTCTCTCTACAAGTGAGTGGATCAAAACAATGTGGCATTTATACACAACAGAGCACTACTCTGCCACAAAGAAAGACGAATTTGGGTCACTTGTAGGAAAATGGATCCACTTTCAGACCATAATGTTAAGTAAAATTAATCAAACTCATAGTTTAAATATTGTAAACTTACTCTTAAATGAGAAACCCAAAGTGTTAATAAAGAGTAAAATAAAAGATAGATAATAAGGAACAGGGAGATGGATTTTTTGCAAATGAAGAGAGATAGAGGTGTGGAGGAAAGGAAGGGGAAAGTGGCATAAAAAGAATTATAGCGTGTTACACACATGGGCCAGCTCTCCATGATGGATGTAGTCTTTACACACTGCAAACATGTACTAAACATACATTTAAAAATGAAGGAAACTGCAACATCTGGAAGCTGGTGTTGGGTCTGTGCCCTGGGAAGCAGTTCATTCCTCTGCAAGCTCAAGTCACACCAAGCTTCTGCCTGCACCTGGCCAGGCGGGGATGGGCCCTCCACCGGGCCACTGTGACTCTGCGTGGGGAGCTGCACGGCCCAGCCCAGGTTCGTTCTTCAGATCCCCTCTGCTCCCCTCCCTCCATCGCTCGGCCCCTCGCCCTTTGAGAAAGCCCTGTCTCTCTACTTTCCTCTTCTCTTTTTCTTTAATCCCTTGGGTTTCTTATGTAAGCAAAATCACGTGATATTTATGCTGTGTGAGTCTGATTCATTTCACTTCACATTATAGCTCGAGACATCCATGTTCCTACAGATGACTCAAGCTTGTCCTTCTTCGTGGCGGAGCAGTGTTCCACGTGTATCAGTACCACATTCTCTGCATGCACTCATCTTGTTGCTGCCCACACAGGCCACTTCCCAGACTGAGCTACTCTGAGCTGTGCTGCTGTAAATACACGTGAGGCCTAAAGAAGCCACTGGCAGCTGGGGCTTTACTTGTGTGTTCGGAGTGTAGATGGAGCCTGGAGTCCCAGTATCTTATTTTCACCCATCCGGGTATCTGTAGCCCTGTTAAAACAGTGATGCAGTCACTTATCTGATTTTCAAATACCTTTTAAACGAATCCTTCTGTTCCTAAGCTTGAGCTACTTCATTGCTTTTAGACAGTTAGTCTAAGTGCTTGAAGACTTCGGGATTGCTGTGCTGCTGGAAAGGTCTGGCCTTCACGTGCAGCTGTTTCTTTCTGCAATCATCGCCCTGCCTCTGAGTTGGGGGGGTGCTATGCACAGACAACCCCCTCCACCCCCCCCCCACACACACACTCTGGCACTGTGACCTGCTCTGAGGGCAAAAGGGCCTGCTGGCTTTTTCGAGAGAGACAGACTCCAGAAACATTCCTGCCCAAGAAGTCCAGCCGGGCACCATTCTGCTATGATGATAAATTGTGTGTACCACATAAAACCACAGCAGATGGAGAGGGCAGGTTATTAAAATCTAAACCCTTGTTCTGAATCAAAAGAGAATTGCTTACTTCTCCATCAAACCAGATTCATTGTAAAGGAAATTTTGAATAATCCAATATTAGTCACTAAGGCAAAGTAGGCAATTTAGGACCATGTAGACCATCAGGAAGTTCAGCTGGACTGTAAGTGACATTAAAGCAACAGTTCTTGTTCATTATTCAGCAAGTTTATGGTGAGCCCGTTAACTTCCAGAAATGCAGAAATGTACCAGAAAATATGCTTGATAAAACTATTTTTTCTTCTCATTTAATTCATAATTCATAAGCAAGTAAACCTGTTTTCCATGTGACTAAGGCTAAACACAGAGAGACATTTAGACATACTGCAAACAGACAAGCAGAGGAGATAGATTTTGGCTTCCAAAGAACAAATTGGAATGTAATGGTGAATTCTTTAATCTCCAAGAGTATTCAGAAAGCCAGGTTTCATAAGGCAAGCATATGGATAGGGGAAAGAATACAGTCCAAAATGACCTCCAATATTTATTTGACATGGGGTTATTCCAACCACAATTAAACCAAAAGCAAAGAGTTTCAGATCCAGACTTCCTCTTAATGCAGAAACTAGTGACTGAACTCTAGCTGATGTGTAGAAACTTCCAGAAAACTGTCACTAATATGTTAGCAACCCCCAGAGTGGCCTTGGTTCTGTTGTTCCTCCCAGGTAGTCAGGTCCTTCGAACGCAGCTGAATGTCCCTAGAAGAGCCAAAAACTAGGTGGCCCCAAGAAATTGAACATGGAATCTACGTATCCCCTGTGGAGTGCTAGACACCTGCCGTCTGCTGTCGCTTACCTCGACAAATGTTCTGAGGCTAGCTGAGGCTGCTGCTCTGCTGTATACTTAACAAACCTGTGGCCCAGGCAAGAGTATTTTCCCAGTGTCACAGGGAGATCCAGGGCCAGACTGGGCTTGAACCCAGACTGTGGTGGCCCTGTGTCCTTTCATTTCCCTGGGCTTCCCTGTGTCCCACGAAAAGGAGCGTGGCTGGGCATGGAGGCCACGCTGCAACCAGACCTCTGAACACCTCCAGAAAGACATGCACCCTCCCACTTCGTGTTGGAGTGGATTTTCATTCAGGGAGCAACAGCTCGAGGATTTTGTTTTTAGAAAGTGTCACAGCGAATTCCTCCTGGGCCAGCACCTGCCAGAATTTACTAAGCAGTGTTTGAAAGGAAAATCTAAGGAACATTTAGTTTACACATTCTCCTGGGTTTTCTAAAACATATTCCTGAAGAAATATCAAAAGCCCAAGCAAGAAAATAATACTGTCACCATTCTCTTCCAGATCTGTCACACAGGGTGAAATTCAAAGCAATGTTGTGGAATTTGAGGGGCTGCTATAAAAGCCATTCATTAGAGAAATTCCCTCGTCCAATTCATCTTCACCGGACACTTCGCTAAGCTGGACCTGCATCTGAATTCCAAGGCGGAGCACAAGCAGAACGGGGCGTGCCTCTCACTGGCTTTACACTCACTTAGTTCAAAATACAGACAGTAATCACATAGATTGCAATCCTGAAATATCCTTCCAGGGAAGAGAAACATGGCCTTCTGAGGACAAGCAATAACAGATTTGAAACAGACCAGAAATTCTCCAGCAAAACAATCTCAAGGTGGGGCAGCAGAAACGGTTGTGTTGGGATCTGTACAGGAAGCATGCTCTGCAGAACTAAGTCAATCACAAGAACATTCCGTACATCACTGGATCTTTTTTCTGCTCATCTGACACCAAAAACCAAATCTCACTGTGTCTAATCCAATCTAACCCTTTTGAAAACTCATTTCTAGAAGCTCTAAGTTAAATGTGCTCCCCAACTTTATGAAAGAGGTACTCCTTATTTCTTCATGACTTGATTTTTGTTTTCTTTGCTTTTAACTCCTGCACTTTAGATCTAATTCAACATTTAATTTGCTGCAGACATGTTTTTGGTAAATTGGTAAGTATAAGTAAAAGTAAATGATAAATATTTTATATTCAATTGCTACCTGCTTTGGTGGAGTTGTTTTTTTTTTTTTTTTTCCTTTTCTTCTTCCTTTTTTCTGCATCTGTGCTTGTTTTTATTCCTTTTTAAAATTATGTTTATTGGTGTATTTTAGGCGCACCTACAATCACATTAACCATGGGGAATCATACCTGTGTGCGTTATATCTCAGTTCTTGCTGGTCATTTGAGAGATGCAGATGAAAACAACACTGAGCTTCCATCTCACTCCAGAGGAATGGCTGCTATCGAGAAAGCAACGACCAATGCTGGCAGGCGGGGGGCGGGGGGGACCAGCTCTCCTTTTCCATTTTTACTGTAACCCTGGTTGTATCGAAACTAAAAGCAGCAAATTCCTTTCGATCTTTGTGAAGATATCAAAGAGGCCTTAATGGATGACTTCCTAAAAGACCCCAGGCTGGTAAACATGGGGAATTATCAGACCAAAGATCTTAAATATCCTTCAGGAGAAATTCGTAGTAATCTATCTTTCACTCTTCAGCTCTTACTCTTTGTAGTGAAGGGACAGGATTTGGAATGAAAGGGCCTGTCCTTTCAACCCTGCAAGGACTGTAAAGATGATCAAAGCAAACCTGTTATTTAGAGCCCGTCCACCTTGTGCAGTGAGAGATGGGAGAAATCAGGTCCACAGACACCTGCCTGACAGCAGCCTCACCCTCAGAATCAGTTTCTGCCAGACTGAGATGTCAGGGCGGAGCCAGGCGGAGCGCGCTGCAACCCATCTGCTGCTCGTGCCGGAGGTGGCTCTTCTCTGCGGTTTAATTCCTGAGGGTCTCTGGTGGAACCTCTAGTTACACCCATTTTACTTGAGAGGTGCGGTCTGCTTGCTCACCGTCCACCTATTTCCACTGAGGGTTCAGTATGTCTGCCCAGTAATGACTCTTTTGATGTTTTTCCCACTAGTTTATTTTTTTTTATACCTTGGCATTACAACGCCTGATGTCCTTATAGAGTGACCTTTGGCTGATTTCATGAGATATGCAGATTAGAGAAAAAAATTCTTCCTTCTACAACAAAAATACTTTAAAAATATTTGCAGCATTTGGAAAAAACTCTTTTAAAACTTAATTTGTAAATCAGCAAAACTACAAGTGAATTTTTTTCAATCTTGCTTGAAATGAAAGGCATGTCTATAAAAGTTCAAGGGTCTTTGAGAAAAGATCAGTGGGTTTGGACAGCGGCCACCTGCTGAATCCCTCACACTCTCCGTCAACCTTGTTAAGATCATATTTTGGCCACTGAGTTGGAGGATTAAAAATGTGTTCGCTTTCATCCCGGGAACAGTAGCAACAGTATGTCAGGGATTGGAGCGCACGTTAAATGTGAATGTTCATACAGAACTATAATGGAGACATTTAGGCAAATCGCTGTGTTCTGAGCAGTTGTTTCCATGTGACACATTATATGTTTCTCTCATTCCATTTGTGAATCAGAGTAACGAGTAGAAACTGGTCTTAATAATATACCTGGTAATATGGATATTTACTCACGTAGTCTTTTCTGTGCCATTACCTTACATTGTAGGTGTCTTTTCCTTGATTGTGAAAATTTGAAAACTACAAAATGAAATCTTTATCACCCCTTTGTTTATTAAAACCTGACAACCATTTAAGCCTCTGTGACGGATCCATTTCATTACAGGCTCCAGATCCACCCAGCATCTCTCACATTAGAGACCCAGACTGTGATATGTGAGGAAGCAGAGACGGATTCTGTGGAGATGGGAAAGGAGGGAGCGGAGAGGCCGGAGACAGGCGGGCCAAAATGACTGAGGTGAGAAATTTGCATCTGTCAGGGTCCCAAACCAAATGTAATACTGTGCATCACAAACATAGTGAAAGGAAATCAAGTAATAATCATACTATTAAAAGAAGCATTTAAAAGCTGAATAGAAAGCAAAGTATATACAGATCAAGAAAAGCATCTCCCTTTCTCAGGACCGGCAGAGCATGGACTCCAGGCCACAGGAGGCTGGTCCCAAAGAGTGGTCTGTATTTTCCTATCAGATTTACTCACTTCAAAAATTTCTAACTTCTTTTGTTTAAGCACATACTTTAACATCAAATCCTCACACTTATAACAGCATAGTTCTAACAGTTTTTATTTCTGAGTGTTAATCTCTTTAATCTTTATTTGATTAGCTTGATTGCAGTTCACAATGATCATGTTGGCCACGGCGAGCTGGTCCACATGCAGCACACATCTTAATTCTTTTTCACGTTTTAAGAACATAACATCAAACCTGTGAATTCCAGTGTAGAGAAATACAAGTTTGATTCTGCAAATCCTTTGTCACAATTTAATGTTTTCGAATCAGGGAGGGCTTGATCAAAAAGTGTCAAGACCAGAATTAAAACTGTCATATTTCTGCAAACTCCAAAGCAAAGTTATTTTACTCAGAACTGGCTCCTGGTTCATCATCTGTGGTTATAAATGCTCACTTCAAACTCACTGAGAACTACCATAGAAAAATAAGGAACTCGAGTCAACACAGTGACTCCTGCCGACTAGTAACATTTCGATAAAATAACACCTGTCACACCGTGCCGGGGTGAGCTTGTTCTCGTGTGAAACTGAGTGAAACTCATCAGCCCTTAAGGACCAGTAACAAGCAGAGGGGCAAGAGCACGCCGAGGCCGAGGCCGGGTCTGGGCGAGGTGTGAGCATCCACGGAGCTCCGTGCTGACGGGAAGAGCCCTTTCCATCCCGGCTGGAGGACGGGCCCAGGGTGTGTTGCGGAGCAGGGGCAGCCCAATCTCAGGAATGGATGCTAAGGGCTCTTCAACTATTTTCAAAAGAAAACCAAAAAGAATTAAAGAACACGCGATACTGCCAACAAGGAGGAGCATTTTCTGAGGTGGAGCCTCCACTTGAAGATGGTAAAGGTGGCCCTGTCCGTTCTCCTTCTGGGAGGGATACTGAGGTCGTGAGCCTGGGCCCCCGCGGGTCACAGGGTCGCTCCTCATTTCCTAGGACCTTGTTCTGCCACCGCCCACTTCCAAAGTGCTCCCCGAAGATGGCATTTTAGGAGCAGAGTAACTGCTCAGCACAGGCAGTTTTGTGGCGTGGCATTACAGTCTCACACACGGGAAGCTTCTGTGCTTGCTGGGGAGGAGGAGATTCGGTGCTTTAAAAGTTGGGAGCCCTAAGGCTTCTGGAAGGTGGAGGGGACTGGATCAAAGCTTCTGGCTGTCTCTAGCTGAGAGTCCTGGAGGGCAGAGAGCGCGGCCTTCGCAGCGGAGCGGACAGAGTCTGATCAGAACGGCTGGTGCGGTGAGAGCGAGCAAAGGCGGACACCAGCGACCTCAATTACTGTCCTCCGCTCCTGTTCTCCGGCATCTTGCCAGGAAGTATATTTTCAGAGAAAACGCAAATGCAAAAATAAGATGCAAACGGCTCCCCAGTGTGCCAGCATATCTCAAAAGCATTTTCACCAGGATTTATCCTTACTTTTAAATTTGCTACTTGTCCTTAAAAGTCAGTCCATTTCTCACGATTCTCTTAAGGTTGAACATTTAAAACACCCTTTTTTTTTCAACTCCCCTATCAAGTGGGTCTCTAAAGTTCAAGGTCAAATGGCACCATCGGTCTCTTCCACAGCCTTTGTGAACTGAAGAGGTGGTTTCTAACGGTGTGTAATGAAAAGATGAGAAATACAACGTCCTCCAGCATCAAGAGGGTCTCATGAGGAAAAGAGGCGGGTCTCGTCCTGTATCCTTTGTTGTAAAATTAAAGTACCCAAAGTGCATTGGGTATGAAGAGCACAACTATTGCCAACTGTCCTTGCTTCCAATCGTGTGTCAGGGTTTGGGTCTTATGGACCTAACTCAAGGGAAATAAGGTTTCTGTGAAAGGCTTCAGGGACTGTGTACACTACTCCATCCTGATTTTCAAGATGAGGGCTGCAGTATGCTCAAGACTGAAAAGAGGAATTAGTGTGCAGTCGCCTGGCCTCCAGCTGCGGGCGAGAGGCTTGCAGCGCCCTCCCTGCCCTGCCCACAGGCACCGAGCTGCTGGGACTCACGCCCCGTCTCACTCCTCCTTTTGTCAGGACTGATACTCTCCTTGCCTCCGGTCCCTTTTCTCTAGCAGACAAGCATCCTCTCATTTCTAATTCTAGTGCTACCTCCTCAAAGATATCTTCCCAACTATGTCAAGCAGAAGAAATTACTCTCGTCTCTGCATTTCCGCTGCATTTTATAAACACTCATCTGCTAACAAGAAGGATGTGACATCCCATGTGTTTACAGGTGAGATCCCAACTTTAGAGCCCAAGTTTCCATAGATCAGAGCCCTCAGCCCAAGCACCCGGACAGAAGCTGACAGGCTGTCATTCAGTACTTGTGTGAGGGGTGGGGTGGATGTAGGAGTGAAGAGGTGACTCCATTTCTCTAAAAAAGGATCTCAGTTCCCTTTGTGTCTGAGCTGTGTCACAATCATAAGCTCTGGGGGATTCTTACACCAGAGACAAGAGTGACAGTGCTAAAGATGCGCTGTCCTAGTGAGTTTCTGGAGTATTTTTCAGCTGGGATGTGATGATTTTAGGACGTACCGAGATCTGAGCCGTGAACACCTCTGATGTCCCTTTGCGTGTGTGTGATGTGGAAGTTGTGAAACAGCAGCATTATTGGGGATACTTTGCTCTCACTTGCACTTTTCAATCATATCCTGGATGCCAGTGAAACAGTCGAGCGATCTGGATGGCAAAAGTCAATGGCAGGGCCAGCTCAGAGTCCTTGGCCTCCACCACAGCCGGCAGACGCCGTCCAGTCTCCACCCTGCGTGCCTCTCTCCGCCCCACACGCGATTCCGCTTAGTTCTGCCTCTTGTCTAAGACAGTCAGCAGGCACAGAGCTTGGCGGTGCTCACTGCACTTCCTAACCTCTGCAGTGTCTAGACCAAACGTTTCATGTGTTGGGGTCGCTGCAGTAGGAGAAACCGGTGCTGCAGGGCACCTCCCTAGAGAAAGCAGCTCCAGTGGGACGGATGCTACAGACACCACTCACAGCAAAAGAAGAACCATCGTATGCGCAAGAGAGCACCTGCAGCCTCAGCAGACGAAGGCTGCCGCACTGGCCCCAAACCACGCTCCCGGCTGAGGTCCGACCCCACAGCACAAAAACGTGGGGGCATGAGAGGGTCCTACCCCCGCTGTGTCAGGCTGCTCGACCCGGGGGCCACTGTGTCCACCCTGCTGGTTAGGGTGACAGTAACACAGCAGGAGCAGCAGAGCCCACACAGGCGGGGCCTGGCCAAGGCTGTGGATGGTCCGTGACGACCAGTGTAGCCCATGACGCTGTGTTCCAGGCTTTCTAAGCCATGTAAAAAAGGACAGAAAATCATGGGATGAACAAAGCCAATGCTTCACTACTCTGCATGTCCAGAAGAGCTGGGCTCCCTCTGTCTGTCTCTCTGTCTGAAATCTAGTCGTGTCCCTCAGGGCTATGACCCGAGATGCCTGGCTGGACGTCAGGGCCATCTCCTCTCTCCCCTCTGCGCTCACCGCAGCTGCGAGCTGCACTCCCTGAGCCTCGCTTTTCCCTGCTGGAACCCGGCACAGGCCTCTCGGCAGATGCTCCAGCTCAGCAGAGCTGCTTCTGGAAGGTCCTGAGCAGCGAGCAGAGGGCAGTGAATCACCCACAGGCACTTCGGCAAATATTTCTTTCCCGCTCAATTGCGTCTCCTCCCAGTTACCAGGGGACGTTGTTCGTCACATGTGTTTCTCTCCTCTGCCTTGTGCGGCTGGTGGGAGCAAAGTAAGTTGGGTTCAAACTTCACTGTGAAATACAGCTGGAAATGCCATCTCTAATGATTACTTTTAAAAACCTAACAGATGTGTCTTTAAAGCAGCGTTCTATAATTATTTTTATAACTTTTATGTGAGTGCAGTGTTTGCTTCCTCCTTCTCTTGAAACTTGTCTTTGGTGGCAACCGCTCAGCACATCACTGAGGGCCGTCCCGGGTGTGACACAGCGCCTCTCACGCCTTTGTCCTTCCCAGCGACCCCTCCCTCCCTCCCTCCTCCCTCTCTCCCTCCTCCTCGCACTCTCCCAGGTCCCCTTTGCATCTGCAGGTCACTCTCTCTGCTTCTCTTCCTTGCCTTGTATTTGTGTGTTTATCTGATACCAAAGACATGAAAATGACGTGTATGACTTGGGCCCCGTGACGTGTCCACACGCGTGTGCACTGCGAATTCCCCAAATCCGTTCAGACACACCCGCCTCTTCCCTTGTCATTCCCTGGGTGACAGCTTCCCCCTGGCGCTCAGGGACACTCCCTGTGTCTCCATCATCCGCGGTCGCCCCTTGCAGGACACCAGGCCTGCTCTGACCTGTGACAGGTCACCTACAGGTTCCCCGCCTCCTACTTGTATTTATTACACAAACTGCGTCTCAGGTGGAGAGCGGCGAGGGCATGTAGCACACCCAGACACCTGTGCTCTCCGGCCACGAGGAGCTGCCCTTCCTCGCTGCTCCTCAGCTACACTGAAGCTAAGTAGGTCAGTGCTGACAGCACGTTAGGATTCTGTGCTTAAACATCTTCAGGATTCATTGCTTTTATCCCGACCCCTTAACCTTTGACCAAAGACAGGAAAAATCATCCCCGTGAAGATGCCCTATGTGCTTCTTCTGAGTACACATTATAAAACGATTTAGCTGATTTACAACCCTTTACACGGACACTACAGATTCTACTCTCTAGAGAAATCTCAGAATTGTGAGGGGGTTACAGGAGACTGAGCTCAGAGCTTTTACAGAGAGCTACACTCCCACCCCAGTGTGGGTGGGACTTGCAGTCCTCCTGCCTCAGGCTCTCAGAGGGGTGGGATGACAGCCGTGCACCAGCACATGCAGCTCAAAATAATTGTATCGGTAACACAAATCTGAGTAAAAGAGGCCCTGGATTAAAAGGAGGAAAGAGAAGCTGCCACAGGGTTTCCACCACAGGACCCCAGGAGCTCAGAGGAGGAGTCTGACTGGGTGCAGATACACCTAGAAGGGTGCTTTATGACTCCCGGTGGCACGGCGCAATCCAGGCTCACATCACAGGTGGGGTGTGAAGGGCCCCGCTGGCCAACTCCTGAGTCTCATAGATCTGTCCCCCAGCCCTGGATTCTATGAGCTCTTTAGCTTCTCAGCCAAGGGGCTGAGTCTGGCTCCTCCAGCCTCCCAGCTGAAGGTGAGAGTCCAGCGCCCAGCCTCACTGACAGTGTTTGCTGGTTCACTTAACTTGGCTGTCGACCGAGTGTGCTGGGACTTCTGTGCTGTGGTCAGCCCCCCTCACACGCTGCCTGACTTCTGAAAAGGACATTTGTAAAAAAACCAAGCACGTGGTACTCAGCATACTTCCCTATAAAATGCCTATGCAAATGAAGGTTGTTTCCTAATGAGTTTTCCGAATAGTTTCTTACCACAAAGTACAGTTTAGCTCATATGATCAAGAGTTGCTCTGTTTTGTAGATAGAAATGCCCCTGCTAACAAACCCAGTGCTGTAAAGACAATGAGGTATTTTGCTTCCAAAATCTACTGGTATATTAAAGGGAAGCAGAACTGGTCCCTTTAAAGGCGAGACATTTTGTGGCAAAGATTGGAGGTAAAGTTAGGACTGTGATCGTGAGTTAGTTCAGGATGAGCAAGTAGAAGAGGCGGTGAGAGGGTGCAGCAGGGAACTGAAGGATCTGAGCAAAGACGCGTCCCTCTTTTTACCTGCACTCTGTGATGAGTGTTCCAGAGGACACTAGTTTGCGTCCTGGCACGAGGAGACGCACTGGAGCGGAGGGTGGCATGGGGGGGGGCGGCTCCCAGCAAGCAAGGACAGGATCCTGTGTCTGCCACCATCCAGTTCAGGGACGATTCTCACCCAGCTGGCCACTGAAAGCCCCGCGAGTCAACCCTTGAGAGGATTTTCTAAAACTCTTCTCGATTTTGAGTCACAAATGTATGTTTCAATTATTTTTCCTCAAGAGAAAACTTTTGAATTTCAAGAGAAAAGAGCAGTTTGGTGAAGTTTCACATTGCTCTAGCAGGCACAGACAGCCTGCCAACCCACCGTCTAGAGCTCTCGGAGAATAAAGCAGTTATGCCCGCGTGGAGGTTCCAGCTGGGGCTCCGCTCACGGGCCCCAAACTCCAGCGACGGAAGAGTTCGTCAGGTGGGGGAGTCTGTGGCAGCCCGCCTTTCCCAGGGCTGGCCGGCCCTCGTCCTGCGCGGCCTGGCCGCGTGCTCTGATTCCAGACGTGGCTGTATTTAAACCCCCGTGCTTTTCGAGGCGTGGAAACACATGCACATTCCCTTGGGTTTAAGGGAGCCTCAGCGGCCGCAGCAAAAGCCGTGGACAGCGTGGGCCTGGCAGCGCCTCCTCCTGAGCTGAGAGCACGAAGCGCTTCTCCTGCGGTCACTCTGTCCGGCCCAGGACCTCTGCCCGGCGCGGGCGCGGGACACGGGCGGGAGGGGCGGCCCACGCATGTTTGCACCTCCAGCGCCTCCTCCCGCTTCCTAACAAAGCCAGAGTCAGGCGAGGCTCAGGGCTGGTGCAGGACAAGAGGTTAACTGGCTGGAGTAGAGGTCTAACCCAGAGGAATCTCTTCCAGCTTACCTTCTTTTGCTGTCATGCATACGCTTTAATTCTGTCAGCTTTCTGTCTGTCTGTCTGTCTCTCTATGTGTCTATCTATCTGTCTATCTACCTACCTACCTACCTATCCGTCCACCCATTTATTTATTAGCTGGTCTAAGTTAGTTAATTTTATGTGCACCAGTGGAAGATTTTCTAATTTTCTAAAGATGGGTTTAACAGCATCTCCATCCCAGCCGCGTGCGAGACCCCAGGGTCCCGGCGTGGAGGCCCGCGAGGCCCTTTCCGTGGCCCCGCTCAGGCTGCAGGCTGAGGCTGCAGTGCCCCTCGCCCCCCACCTGACCACCTCACCAGGAAGGTGGCCGTGGTGTCCAGGCGGGCAGAGCACAGGCAGGGGCAGGGTTTCCATGCAATCACCACCGGTCATCAAAGGCCTGTGCGGAGTCAGGGACAGGAAGGACCCAGGTGAGACTCCAGCCACCGCTGGGCCCCCCGCGGTCGCAAAGTGACCAAGGACAGCATGGCCCAGGTGACCAGGAGTGCGCAGGCCCCAGGCTCTGACCAGTGCAGGCCTCCAGGAACAGCCACCAATTCCGTTTCTCAAATCTACCTGTTTGCTCCAATTTTGTAGTTTGTGCATTTTGTTAAACAGGAATTCACCCTCTTCATAAAGGGACCATTCTCCTCTACACACGGACATGAGTATGTCACTGTAATGTGAGGCTTTAGCTCTTTCAGGACGGAATAGCTGGGCCCAGTGGAATTTCTATTTTTAATTATTATGGTAGCGCAGCTCATCATAGATAACTCTTGAAAGTGGCCAATACAACCACCAACAGACAAGTGGATAAAGAAAATGTAGTACCCACAGGGGAGTACTGCTCTGCCATAAAGGATAATTTGAGTCATTTGTAGGAAAATGGCCCTAATGCTAAGTAAATAAATCAAACTGGCACTTAAAAATGACATGATTTCTCCTCTCTGAGAAACCCAAAATAAAAATAAATTACAAACAAAAATAAAAGATAATAGGAAAAAGGAACACAGGTGTTTTGCAAAAAGGAAGGGGACCAAGGGAGAAGGGAGGAGGGAGAGCGGGGTGGGGAAGGAGAAAATGGAAAGAACTAAGACGTTGGGTGCTCATGTACCAGGCCCGCATGGGAGCACAACCATTCCCCACAGCCAGCATTACTGATACAAGTTCAAAATAAATAAAAATACAAAAGGTTTATTTTTGCTATTTGATATCGTTGGTTGTTTTTAAAATTCCCTTAGTTTTATTAATTTATTTCTTATTTAATTAACATGTCTTAATTATTGACTTATTTGAGCCAGGGTCTTGCTATGTAGTTCGGGCTGCTCTTAGACTCACAGAGATCCTCTAGTCTCAGCCTCACAAGTGCAAGTGTGTGGCACTATCCTAACTTTGTTTTTATTTTTTAAAGTAGAGAAGTTCAGTCAAGTAGACTTTAAAACTGAAACTCAGGAGAATTTTATTAGGGATTTTAGAATTCGGTTAGTCAATCTCTTCTCCGTAAGACGATCATTTTATGAAGGAAAAATATATTTTTAATTACAGAGTTAAATGTAGGGTTTCATAATGTATAATTTTAGTCTCTGAAAGTCAGTCAGAACCAACCATTACTCTCACTTTTTCCAAAGCAACTTTAAACCTAGAAATATTTATTTTTTCCATAGCAGTTTAGAAGTAAGCTGTAAGCTTTTTAAAAAGTAAAAGTTCATACTTTTAAAACATAGATTTAAATTGTGAGAAAAGACAAAGGATATTAAATGCATTATTATTTCTAAGAATAAAGAAATTGATGTAAACAAAAAGTAAGACTTTTGAAGACAAAGACCAGATTATACATTGGTTATCTATAGCTCTATGAGCTCAATATTTTACATCAGAAATTGGGATCACAATTTGGCACATTATACATAGAAACTAAAAACATAGATGAAATAAAAAGAAGTTAGAAATCCAATGTATCTTGGTCCGTGAAAAAGTTTCTGAAAAGAAATCACTTTGGAACATTGTCATTCAATCAACAGTCGTTATTTAGAACAAAATATAGCACACATTTTCTAAGCAGACTTTCTTAGGAACCAACTATCAAATGTTTCTAACAGAGCCCAGAGCCCAGAAATAGTTGAGGACATTTTGGACTCTGGAAGGAGCCGTCACAAAGCCAGAAGCTTCATGTTTATTCTACCTGAGAAGAATCCCTTACAAAATTTATAGAAAACATGGTTCCAAAAGTACATATAAAAAATCACATTAGATTTTTTTAAAGACAAGAATAAACATCTGTAGATAACTAATGCAAGAAGAAAAGCCAGATTGCCAAGAACGATATAGAAATAGGATCAACTGGGGTAGCAAAAAACTACAACTGAGATAAAAGCTGTATTACCTAAATAGATAAACAAGCACATATCTATTTCTAACAATGCTGTACAAGGTTAAGGTGGAGCTAACTTTCTTCTTAACAGCTGATGGTCAGTGAAGACACAGCAGGTCTGAAAATCAGTGAAGGAAATGCAAAGCTCCTTACGAAAAGTTGTCCTTGTTACCCTAGTACCTCCCTTTCTAGAATCCTATCTTAAAGAAACTATCTGTCCAAACTGGACAAAAAAAGGGTACACAAATAGGTCTCTCTGATCACTATTTATAAACAACATAAATTCAGAAAGCTCTGACTTGTACAGACTTAAAATGCAGCCACTACTGAAAATCATTTCTACAATTTGATTTTTAATTCTTTTTTATTTATTAATTAATTTACTGATTGTGGTGCTGGAGACCAAACCCAGGGCCTCACCCTAGTAAGGTTATACTCTATCGCCGAACTACAGCCCTAGACCCATGCTTGCAATTTTAATTTTTTTAAGTCTTTTAATAAATTGTGATTATTCAGAGAAAATGCTTCTAGAGCAAGGATAATAAGATAATAAGATAAGGAAGAATAATACGAAGTATCACCTAAGCACAACCATGCAAAACAATGCAATATAGATTATAGCATTAAATGCATACATGTTGCCTAAATATTTACATATAAGAACACAGCCTCTATCTGCATGTTTACGCTAAAGAGTCTTTCAAATGATAATAGTATCCTCTGACCAATTTCCATATTATACCTCTTGTGACACTTGCCTGATTTTTCAAATTTCCACAATGAGCCTGTGTCATTACATAAGCAGGACTACGCACTCTGCTCAGAAAATGACTCCCTGATACAACTGCTTAGAGCTCAGCCCTGGTACTTCTGTCCTAGGTCCCCTCCTTTCACAGATAGACCTGGTTCCGGTGTATGTGAGGAGCAGAAGGGGCAGTGCTGGCTGCCCAGTGAGCCCATCACACTGTGGACCTCAGCCCCTCTGGACTACGTGGCCATCCCTGGCACTTGAGAGCTCACGCCTTCCTGTAAGCAGCCAGGTGTTGGAAAATATTCATCTCTGCAGTGGAGGTGCTGCGGGAACACCACCAGCTGAGTCCTGGTTCATCCCTCAGCTGCGAGGTGACATTGGCAAGGCAGGATCATCACCCTGAACTGACCCTGGCCTCTAAACCAGGTAAGTGAGGGGAATACAGGCCTCCTTCCCTGCATGGTTGTGAGGCCCAGTGAACTAATTTATACACAAATGGCATGGCTGCAATCATTACCATTTCCTTTTTTTTTTTTTTCAGTACTACAGATTGAACTCAGGACTAAGTTGCCTAGGTGGTCTCAAACTTGAAATCCTCCTGCCTCAGCCTCCCAGAGTGCTGTGATTCGGTCACATACCAACACACCTAGCTGATTATTACCATTCTCTAACATTCCAGAAGATGTGGTTTCTCAGGGTGTGGCCCTCCAGACTACAATCATAAGGCTCATTACAGAAACAAAGCTTTGACCATCAGGTCACTGTCCTGAGTATGATTTCTGATGGGTCCAGAGAACACGCATTATCATGGACAACCTCTGTGAATGCTCTAGTGTGTACTCAACTTAGATGTGTTGTACTGAGGTGTCATCGCACAGAAATTCTGCATTTCCAGCTCACCAAGAAAACCAACAAGGTGTTGAATTTTTCTGCTTAAGTGACTGCAAAGTAAATACACTCTTGTAAGTAGCAAAACTGAAGAAAAGCATGATGACTTTACTTGTAAGTTCATTTTATTCTAAAGAGAAAAGCTTTAGCTATTAGGAAAGTGTATTTGTGAAGAGCACGTCCTTCCTTGAGCAAGTGGGCTAAAAGATTTGTCACTGGATGAATGTCTGCTTTATGTAGAACATATAATTTTGCCCATTCAATCACAAAATCCAAAATCATATATGAATTTGAAATAGGAGCTGAGGGTATCCAGATTTTCAAAGCCTCAGAGAAATTATGTCTCCTCTAGTCAAGTGATGTGTGAGCAACATCAGGTAAAGAATGAATATTATGAAGTATCATTATATTAAAAACTATACAGTCAGAAGATAAATGCTCAAAATGATATGAGAAGTTGTGTAATCCTAGATTGTTCCATGCACCTTTATCTCTTTATCACTGTACCTTACAGATAAATTTTTTTTTCCTTTTGGAAACATCAGTGTCAAGATCGCACAGGACAGCATGACACCCTTTTTCTTCCCTGTGTATTGAATGTGCAGGCTCCTGACAGATCCTGACTCTGGATAAACCCAAGTCCAGGCCTCCCAGGCCGGTGCGTGTGGGCACCAGGCAGCTCCAGTGGAGCCTCCTCTGCCCCCAGCGCCAACCAAGAGCCAACACTGTCAGGACGGAGAATCCATCAACTCCCCTCCACACAACTTAGGCACAAAAGGAGAAGTCTGTACAACAAAGACACAAAGTAACCTCAATACATAGATCAAAGTTTCAAGGAGAGCCAATTTCTGTTCTAAATTTCAAGCCTTCATCGTATGAATGCAAAATCGTTTTACTTCAGTTACTGTTACCAGACTGATTGCTGATTTTTACTTTTAGAATTTTTGTTATTCTAAAACCATATTAGCAAACTAGTCCAATTCACAGACTCTACTTACTTAAGCAGATGATTCTGTTTTGTTTTCTTTGAAACAAATGAAAATTTCAGATGGAGCGGACCTTTTTAATCATGGCAAAGAGATAATTCTTTCAGGGCATGCCATTCAGTTACATTTGGGTCATGAGAGAAATGAAAACGTTCACTCATAAAGTTGGAGAAATGTTGCCAAGCGTGGTGGTGCTCACCTGTAGTCTCTGAAGCAGGAGATGGAAAGTTCAAGATCAGTATCAGTAATTTAGTGACTTAATGAGACTCTATTTCAAAATAAGAGGGGAGAGGAGAATGGACTGCGGATGTAGCTCAGTGCAATGTTCAGTACCATTTAAAACGTTGAAAAAAAGTTGAAGAAATTCAGGGAGGAAGTTCAGAGTTGAAATTCTGCAGAAGCATTGTGGGAAGTTTATAGAGATCATATGACGGGCATAGGTCGCCCACACTAGCCTCCCCTGTGCCTCCAATTTCCATTGAAGGCGTTTCCTCTTTTCAGGGTTGGTCATCAGCAAACATCCAAATGGCTCTGCATATATCAGTGGTCAAGGTGATGTTGACACTTGTGGGGAATGCCACTCGGTCCCCAAATAAAACACTCATCTTCAGCCAGCCAAAGCCCTTGTCGTGCCAGAAATCACTCTGTCAGCTCTGCTTAGTCATCTGTCCTATCAGAACAACACATTAGGAAGCTGAATGTGAGTGTGACATTGTTGGGGAAAAGTGTGATGCAACAATAAATGTGTCCTCTCGCTGAGAATAACAGCAGGGTGAGTGACTCAGGACCCTCCAGAAAGGGACACTGTCTTGCATACCGTGTAGACAGATCCATCTCTGAAATTAACTCTAAGACTCTAGAAGCCAAATAAATAAAAGAAGGAATGAATGAGATACAAAATATATCTGACAGGCTTTATGTAACATGGTTTCTTTCAAATATACTAATTTACTTATTTAAAATGTAGCATCTTGCCACTATTTTCAGTCAATATTTTCATTTAACTGTGAGGAAGACTAATATCCTAATCAAACTGAACAGAACAGGTAAATTAAAAAGACTTCAAAAAGGCAATAACATTGTACTTACTCCATTGTTTACCCACCCTCCAAAAATATATAAGGCAAAACTTCTCGATTAATTGAGTAGAATCAACTTTTTCAATAAGAAGAGACAAATACAATAATCCATCTACTTCCATTATTCATTAGTTGTATCCTTCTACAGGATAGTAAATCTTTACTGATTCTGTTTTGAATCAGTAAAGATTCTTAAACCAAATACAGCTTTCTCTAACACCTCAGTTATAGAGCCAACCAGGTAAGATGAGTTCTTCTAGTTCCCCCAGGAAGCAAGCAAGCGAATTCCAAGCAAGCTGAATTTCTGTTATTACTATTAAAATTATTTTCTCTTGGGGGTTGAACCTACAACTTCACACTGAGACACATCCTGAGCCCATGTGTTTGCTTTTGTTGTGTGTTTTTCGTTTGTTTGCTTGTTTGTTTTTTTGAGACAATCTCACTAAGTTTCTAACTTTCCCAGGCTGGAATTGAACTTGAGATCCCCTTGTCTAAGACTCCCAGCGTCCTGAGGTTATGCAAACTTCCCTCTTTGTTGTACAAGCAATATCCTCCTAATGCCTGGCTGCAGCCCACCTCAGTCTGATCCAGCCCAGAAATTGGACATCAAAGACACAAGATACACCGTGTGTGCATGCTTCAAAAGGAAGCTGCAGATGGGACTCAGACTACCTTCTCCCCAGAGCCACAGGGCTACTTTGTGGGCCAAAGATGCTAAACTGCCGTGCTCTGCTCCTTTAATGTCTTACTGCTGTTTTTCTCTCGCTTTAGTGTAAGTATACATCCCTCATGCTCCTGGAGCATTTCCTGTTGGACCCTCTTTCTCCAAACTAAAGAGCTGAACAGATCTGGAAACGCTTTTCAGCAAATCCCTTGCTATCCAAGCTCTTGAAATTCATTTTTTAGAATCTCAAACACTAAGTCCTATTATAGGATTTTACTCATTGGCAGGAAGCCTGGGTCCTCGTTCATCTCCCTGCCTTTTATTAGCTGGGGCTGCCAAGCGCGTCATCTGACCTGTTTCTCAGTACTTCACTGAACCGACGCCAGCGAACACTGAAGTCCACTGTCGGCCCAGCTCCCTGCCAGCCGGTCCCTGGAGAGCTTCCCCAGAGACCTGACCCGTCCCCAGCGAGACAGCCCTGGAAATAATCAGACACACAAGCATGGGATGCGCCAGGAGCTGATTCCAGGTTTCACCAATTTTTCATTCATTCAAGGATGGAGGGGAAGAAGACTGGAGAAGTAAAAGGAACTCAGGTGTGGTACGTGCATGCGTCAGCTCCTCACGGCGGTGTCCTCATGGGGCGCTATAGAGATGCACTAATAAAAATTTTAAAATTATAAATAAATAAATTCAGAAGTTGGCATTTTACCCAGTTGTTTGGAATACTCTCAGGGTATTCAGAACAACTTGAGCAGTGACGCTAACTTACAACGGACTGTTAGCTTCACGAACTCTAAATATAGATTCCGCGGAAATGCCCCCTGGAGACTGAGATGTGCTGTGATAGGACCCATTTTGAGAACCTGTATGAAAAAAGAGAGCATGATCTCCCCATTAACCACTGTACCTGGATTCCACCCTGGAAATGTGAGGTGCTGGACACACTGTCCTCCCTGGGCATCTGAGGGAACCATTTCCTAAATGCTGCACTCAGAGTGACCAAGTCTGCAGAGGATCAAGTCTTTGAGGTAAAGTGAAGTCATATTTGCAAATAACTTGGACTAGACAATTTCCCACAACTAGGATAAAACATCTCACACACTGGACTTAAAAGTGGGAATGTAAACTAGTACAACCTCTATGGAAATCAGTCTGAAGATTTCTCAAAAACTAAAATATAAATTCCATCTGACCCAGTATTTCCCTTCAAGGTACCTTCCCAAAAGAGTTGAAGACATCATATTACAGTGACACATGTACCCGTGTTTATAGCAGCATAACTCCTAACAGCTAATCCCCAGAAGCAGTTTACCTGTTCTTTAACAGATGAATACATAAATAAAATTCAGCATTTACACACAATGGAGTTCTACTCCACCATAAAAAAGATAGACTTGGGTCAAATATAGGAAAATGGACACAGCTTAACAGCACGACGTTAGAGGAAATAATCAGACACACAAGCATACACGTTGCACAGTTTCTCTTCTGAGAAACCCAAACTATAAATGTAGAGCCAAATAAAAGAGAGCTGAGAGAAATTAGGAGGTAGAGCTTTCTCACATGGGAAAGGAACGAGCGATAGACGGAGGATGGAGTAGAGGGAAGAGGATGAAAAAGGAATGAAGACATGTTCTGTACGTGCACCAGCTCCACACTAGGAATGTAAACACTCTAGACTGCAAAGGTGCTGATAAATAAAATAAAAATGCAAAGTAAGATTGAAAGAAGGTGGAAAGCTTTAAGGTATCTCATGGTTTTGGAGAATTCAGTCTGGCATCACTATCTCCAGCCCAGAAGCAGCCCGGTAGAGAGTCTTGGCAGAGAACTTACACTGTGTGGGATAGGAAGCAGTGAGAACAGGGAGGAGCTAGGAGAGAACTCCGTCCCCAGCCCACAGTCCCGGGGGTCACCCCTTCCGGGCAGGTCGTTCGTCCTAACATTCAGCTATTAGCTCAGCGGGAGACAAGTCCTCCCGTGTATACAGCACAGCCACGACCCAGTCACATAACTGAGCACACATACTTCAAGGGAACATCTAGCTATAAACCCTAACATGATATTCCCAAAAAATGGCCCTCGGACAGTGCTCAGTTTGTTACAACACACCAGTTTGTTGTACTGAGTATCTAGATGTGTTAAAATACGGGAGGGGCCAAGGAGCCTGGCTTGCTAGTGCGCTCTCCTGGGTGGAAGCACACAGCTTTTATTCCAGTAGAAACACTAAATGCTCATTACAGGTATCGTATGGAATGGAGAACCAGGCTATTCTGGAGTCTCTGGGTCCAGAAATTAAAGGTACTGACAAGTGTCTTCGTTTTTATTATGGCAATTCACCTTAAACTAGAAGGGCCACCTAAGTTACCTTAGGTAAAGAATTTTTTTTATTGCAGAATTTAAAGAACCAAGGGTAAGAGATGTTTCGTCAAAGCATTATTATGATAAATACAACTCAGTTGTTTGTATTTATCCAAATATTATGAAGTTAAATTGATTAAAACATAACTAGACCATTTGCTCCACAAGACACAAAAATAACAAATAAATGTTAATTTCTCCCCTTGCAAATATTTTTCAGGCTATAAAGAGGTAATCCTTACCTCGGCAGTCAAACCATGTATTAATAAAGCAAGTTGAAAACACATATATCTGCTCAGTGTTTGGTTTCCTCACCAAGTACTGTGGAAAAGGGACAGGAAATGATTTGCCTCTGACGGACATTTTTGACTGACATGATACACAGCACGAAGACTACTATTTGTGTTTTAATTAGATTGAATCCTCATGCATCATAGCATATGTGTTTGCATGTTATTGCTAAACTGTATAAAGACTACAGCAGTGTTCTTTGAGAATTCCCTTTGCAATCTTAACTCCCTTAACTAAATAGCCTTGGTTTTATTTGTCTTTTGGTTTGACTGTTACACCAAGTGTCATCATCTGGCAGAAAATGAGCTCTGTTCTCACCGTCCGCTCAGGCACAGGCACTCTCTGGATTCTGACAGAAGAGGACCTGAAAAGCAGAGACCTTACAATTCTGTCAAGGAAAGCCACGATCTTTCCACTTCCTGTTCTCCAACAATACATCTACCCAAAGTTACCAGTTGATCAGAACCAACATTATGAGTTCTCAGGGCCAAAACCAATATCTGCTGCCTTTCAGTGGTCTTCTGCCTTTCTTATCCTCAATTCTTTGCCAAGCAAACTCTACCAAAGAGCTCTTTTTCAGAATCTCATTGCTCAGAATTCTTGAAATGAGAGGTTCATTGGATTTTATAACTGCTTTGACATTTCAAAAAATAAAAAAGTTATGCCCACCGAGTAGTACAGGTTTGTAGTCCTAGATACTCAGGAGGGGAAGTCTGAGATAGGAAAATCAGGAGTTCAAGGTCAGTCTGGGCAACAGAGAAAGATCTCTCATCTCAAGAAAAAGATAAAGAGAAAGACTTGTGTGGGAGACGGGGGAGAGGACGCAGCCAGAACATTCGTGACAAGCTCCAGTACCCCGTAAGTCCCACAGCAAAAGGAATAACAAACAATAAAATGGGAACTTCAAGAGAAAGGCTGAGCTGGGGCTCAACTCTTGCTACTCTGAGTAGCAGCAGCAGGGATCAATCCCCTCAAACTCGCCTCACCTTTATTTGATATCAGGCCTTCACACCCATAATCTTAGCATGCATAAATCATGGCGGTCATCCACAATAAGCCTGTAGTCAAGATCCCGTAGGGCAGAATAGACATTCTTAAATCCCAGTAAATCCCAGTAAATCCTAAGGCCAATAATCCTAGTGCAGTAATCCTTGTGGTTTAAAATCCCGCAAGGCAGGGCAGATATCCGGAAATCCAAGTACATAAAGCCTAAATCCGAGTAAATTGTCTGCAGCTCCCCACTGACCTGGCTCCCCACCCATTTCTGTGACAGTAAAAAAAGGGGTAAAGTTCTGCCAAGGGCTGCCCCTCCCTTTTGTCCCCCTTGTATACACTAGAGAAAGACAACTGCCTTCAGTGCCCTCGTGCCACCTGAAGGGCACTTGGTGGCTGCTCTCCAGGCTGCTGTAACAGGAAGCACAGCTCTGGGGAATGCCCAGGACCCTCAACTCTTTCTGCTGCTGCAGACATTGCTGCCACCTCCCCAAGTGATGGAAACCACTCCTCCCAGGACATGGATCAGGGACAGCCAGGGCCAAGTGTTAGCATCCACTGAATCCCCAAACTCCAATAAGCCCTGAGTAACACAGCCAGCCCTTCAGTATATCCCTCCAAGGTAGTCACAGTCTTGACTTTAGCTCCACCATGTTCATGACGTAGTAGCTGGTAATCAAACAGCCTTTTCTCTCTCACTTGCCAGCATGAAGCTTCAACAGTCCAGACACTGCTGCATCAGTGCCACAATTGAAGCAGGCTCAAATCTGAGTCAAGCAGTAGAATTGAATTTGGACCAATCAGGAGCATTGACTCAGAAGACTTAAATTGAGAACAACATTAAGCAGCTTTGAATTTTGACCAATAAGTAGGCTCAAATACAGATCAATCATAGGTCAAAATAGGGCCAATCACAAACCTTCTGCTGCAATATAAGCAGCATTCCCCCACACACTCCTATGTTGGTCCAAGATGGCTCCCTCATGTGTCCTGGTCCCTAGTCTATAGCCCTTGGCTCCAATGGACTTTTAAAGTTACCGATGATTTTAAGGAACTGTGGGTTTGGACAGTCCTGTAGATTTACTTTGGATTCTTATCTTGAGTAGGATGGACACAAGGGGTGCCCTAAAAAAAAAAAAAAAAAAAAACTATATGTGCTAAAGGCTATTAACTCTGAAGAGCTGTAGAAACAACAATGGACAAACATCAGTGGCTGGAGGACACCAGAGATTGACCTCACCATCTAGCATTGACTAGTGTTGATTCCTCACAGTACACATAGCCTAGCAGCTTCAGAACCAGCAATAAGCAGTGGTAGACTTGGCATTAACCAGCCCTAACCAGCGGACAACCTGGAAGTGGCACAGATGAGTGACAGCAGTCAGCAATGTAGGGCCTAGAGCCAGAACCCTAAGGGCTGGGTCTAGACATGCAGAGCTCCAGAGGATTGGAAGCCATTGTCATGCTGATTGGATATGTGTGTTTTCAACTTGCTTTAGCAAAGTTGCCTTTTCCTTATTGGTCATTTCTATCTGATGTGACACTGAAACCCTCCACTAATCAGCAAAGTTGAAAAGGCAGGACCACAGAAAACTCCTCTATGGGAGCAATGAAGACACTGACAAAATTGTTAATATTTTTACTTTTTCAGAGCTGTATAAATCATGCAAAGATTTGTTCCATCTGAAGCATGCTTAGTCAATAGTTAAGGCTGAACCTTGAGGTAAACTATGGCCTTTGTGGCAGTTTTACTTGTTCCAGAACTGTTCCTTTCCATCTTTTTGGTAGCACTGAAAGCCGACAGCCTCATAATCATGAAAGCCACAAAAACTGGAGGCCTCTGGGCTCCTAGGTAGTGTGGAAAAGTCTGCAGTGACCTCAACAGTCCTAACACAACAGAGCTTGCTTGATCTGCCTTGCAGATCCTGGCTTGCCAGACTCATCTTTATAAGAACTTTATAGGTTCTTCCTGATAGCATTTTCTAAAAGGAGTCCTTGGGAATTGCTTCTTATTGTGGCTGCCTAGAGCAGTGATACAACTAGGACAAATGAGAAGCTAACAAAGAAACCTAAAGAAAAATCTGAGAAGAGTTGGACACAAAGTCTTTGCAAACTGGGATGAGTTTCTGACTCAGTGAGGCTGTGCGTACACGCAGCACTGAGGCAGCCTCGGGGAAGGTTGGAGAAGGCCCGGATTGCTTACATTTGGTGGAACTTAAGTTTCTACAAAAATTACAAGTGAAAGCTACAATGGGCCCTCAAGTTACGACTGGTCTCACATACAAACTTGGATTATGACCAGAACTTTAGCCTTAACTTACAACCTAAATCTTGAGTTCTTAGCTGAATGCCTTCCATTTGCACAGTTATAAATAAAGACAATGCTAGGAAAGTGAATGTATGCATGTCAAAGCCTCAATCTGAGCCCAGATGGGTATATTTGTGGATGTGATTTCAGTTAATGCTTTATACACCAGGCGTGGTGGTGCACGCCTGTAGTCCTAGCTACTCAGGAGGCTGAGGTGGGAGGATGGCTTGATTCTAGAAGCTCTAGGCTGCGGTGCACTATGCTGATGGGGTGTCTGCACTAAGTTCCGCATCAATATGGTGACTTCTCGGGAATGGGGGACCACCAGGTTGCCTAAGGAGGGATGAACCAGCCCAGGTTGGAAACGGAGCAGGTCAAAACTCCCATGCTGATCAGTCAATGTTTTACACAATTGCTATAATTATTGCTATTAAAATGGCCCCCAACAACCTAGAGATGGAAGGGAAGGTAAAGAAAGCAATCTCAAAAAAAAAGAAGAAGAAAATGGTGGAGAAATACAGTGGTAGAGAGCGGCATTAATGTTATCAAGCTCACTGATACATAAAGCATGTCTAAATCTACCACCTTGTTACAGAGAAAAGATTTATCTAAGAGAGCCTGTGGTGCTAAAAGTATTACTCAAATTATTAAGTCTCAACCGACGGTGTTAGAGGAGCCACAAAGACTTATTCATGTGAATAAATGAAAGGCAGATAGTAGGTTATAGCCTGTCTGGATCTATAACCTGTGAAAAAGCTAAGGCTATAAATGCAGATTGTATAAAGGATAATTAATTGATGAATGATAATAGGGAACCATTTCCTGCCAGTAAGGGAAGATTTCACAATTTTCAAGTAGAAGTTGGGGTTCATGCTCTAAAGAGGCACAGTGAAACAGCCAGTGCTGATAAAAGTGCTGCTAGAAATTACACACATCACTTCCAGATGATGACTCAGAGAAATGACCTTTGCTCTTATCAGATTTTGAACTGTGATGAAACTGGCTTTTTCTGGAGGAAAAATTTCCCAGGAGAACATATATTACCCAGAAACAGAAGAAAACACCAGGCCACAAGCTTAGGGAGGATAGGCTGACCTTACTGCTATGTGCCGGTGTAAGAGGTGGCCTCAAGGTAAAGCCTCTCCTGGTGTTCAGAAAACATAAATTCATACAGAATAGGCAAGGGGTCGTGTGGGGCTCGAACACCAAAGCAAGAATACTCTTTTTTCAGGAGATCAGGGAAGCTTTCTGTCCTATTATTAAGAAATATCTAGAAGTCAAAATTCTCCTCATCAAGGACAATGTTCTGCTCATCTACCAGGTTTAGGAGAGGAGTTCCCATAGCAAGGAGAAAAGCAATTGTTAGTCCACAACATCCCGGGAAATCTCACTCCAGTCACTGGCTGATCATGAACCCAACTCGGAAAAGACTACACTGGCCACAAACAGCAAAGAACACAGACTTTACAAAATTACCTCAAGAAAATTACTACACATACAAATACCACCAACAACAAATTCTCAGACAGGAAATCTGTCTTAAATTTTCAGTAATAGCAAAAAATGTAAGATATACAAAGGAATGAAAATGTATGGGCATGTACATTTTTAAAAATCTCTCGTTAGAGGGCCAGGGATTTAGTTCAGTGGTTCTAGCACCTCCCTTGCAAGTTCCAGGGCCAGGGTTTGATCCCTGGTAACCACATTCAACAATGACAGGTGCGGAGACTCACATCCACCAGCAATCAGAACTATATACCACAGTGCCGGGCGTGGTGGCTCATGTCTGTAATCCCAGCACTCACGAGGCAGAGGCAGGAGGATTGCTGTGAGTTCAAGTCTGAGGTCAGGGCCAGCCTGAACTATAAAAGTAAGACCCAGTCTCAAAAAAAAAAAAAAAAAAATCTCCCTGGAGAAGCCCAAACATTAGACTTGTTAAACAAGAATTTTAAATCAGCTAGTATAAACATCAGAAAAAAATGAATGAAAGCATTTTTAAAACACTAATGAAAATCAACAGAGTGGTGCATCACTAAATACTGTAAGTTGAACAGAAAGGTATAAATCTTTTAAAGGAAACAAGTAGAAGTTCTGCACATGAAAAATATAGCAACTGGAATGAAAAAAAAATCCCTAAAAAGTTTGACATCAGATTTTAGCTGGCAGAAGAAAGACTTAGCAAATTTGGAGACAGTTCAATTATCTTATCCAGTCTATAGAACGGAAAGGAAAATATGATAAAAGGGAAAGAACAAAGCCTCAGAGACCTACGCAACACCATCATGTTTACCAACACAAGCATAATAGAATTTTCAGAAAAAAAAGAGCAGAAAGAACACATCAAGAGATAATGTCAGGTCACCTGTCGAGTATTATGCAAAACATCAGTATACACTTCCACTTGTCCCTCTGGGGTAAATTCAAAGACATCTTCACTTAAACACACAATTTCCATAATAGAGCTGTTCAGTGTCAAAGACAAAAAAAGGAGCGCCTTGAAAATAACAAAAGAGAAGAACTAATTACATATAAAGATTCTTGATATGATTAGCAGGAGATTCACATCAGAAGCCATGGAGTCAGGGACAGGGGAATCATACGTTCAAGTACTGAAAAAAAAAAGACTTTAACCAGTACTTGTATATCCTTCTGTATCTTCTTCACAAGTGAAAAAGAACCTAACACACCCCTGTATGAAGAAAATTTCCACTCTCACGTCTGTCCCACAAGAAGTTCTTTCAGGCTAAGATGAAGGACACAAAGTCATATGAAAAGTAAAAAGACAGAGCAAGAATAAAAGTAACTCACAGATTATATAAAAAACTGTATAAATGCAGTATTTTGTCTATAACACTTGTTTTTAGTTATATAAAAGACAATTGCATAAAACAGTAATTACAAAACAGTATTGACATATGTATAATGTATAAAGATATAATTGGACTAAATTGCTATAAACTAAAATATAAACTGTCATCCTCAGAACACCACCAAGAAAAATATCACAAATGTGATACAAGAAATGACAAAAGAATTTAGATGGTGCACAAGAAAACACCCACTTAGCACTAAAGAAGGTAGTCATGGAGAAATTAAGGAATAAAGTAGACATCAACTGTCTAGAAAAGAAGCATCAAAATGTCGTCTGCCAAATTCTCTTCCTTTAAAAATTTCTATATTAAAGTCTTAACTCTCAGCAACTTAAATATGGTAGTATTTGGAGATGTAGTGATTAAATAGGTGATTGAGTTAAAACTAGTCTGTAACCCAATTTAACTGCTATCCTTACAAGAAGAGAAATTTGAACAAACAAGGGAAAAAGGTATGTATGCTGAGAAAGACCACATGGAACATTAGGATATCATGGTTTTCTACGAGTCAAGGAAATGGACTGCAGAAGAAGTCAACCTGTGGATCCCTAGGTCTTAGATTTCTGCTCTCTGGAACTCTCAATAAACTTACGTTGTTTCAGCAGCCAGTCACTAGCCTAGTGTGTTTATCATGGTAGCCCTAGGAAATCACACAGGAAGGCGTGAATTCTACCTTTCTGGTCATTGTCCGAAATCCAAATGGATAGAAAGGCCGACATTGACAAAGTGGACTTTTTTTAAAAAAGGGATCAATTATGTGCTCTCTTCAAGAGAAACACATTAGTTAAAAAAAAAAAAAAAAACACAGAGAT
>PVIR01005682.1:31491-70814 GCA_004026965.1 Petromus typicus | reverse complement strand
TGGTTCAGGCTGGCCCTGAGCTCAGCCTCAAACTCACATCACAATCCTCCTGCCTCTGCCTCCCGAGTGCTGGGATTACAGGCGTGAGCCACCACGCCCGGCACTGTGGTATGTGGTACTGGTTGCTGCTGGGTGTGAGTCTCCACACCCAGTATTGTTATGTGGTTACCGGGGAATCGAACCCAGGCCCTTGCGCTTGGAAGACAGGCACCGGAACCACTGAGCTAACTCCCCGGCCCCATCTTTGTTTTTAACTGTTGAACTACGTATGTATACAAGGTTGGTCTTCCCTGGAGCTATAGCCTCTTGGGAGAGTCCTACATGTACATGGCCGTCCTCCAGAAGAACACACCACGCTGTGTGGTGCAGAGTCACTTCCAGCAAATGCTTTCTTCAATAAATATGCAGACGTCTGTGCATCCAAGTCAGTTCCCCCTATAATGTGGAGGTCTGGATCCCCTCATAGATATGATACAGTCCACATACAAGGACTCTAAATCAACTCTGTGTGAATAGCCAAACGGCGACTTTTGTGATTTGGGCCACAAAAATCCAAAATTGTTCCAGAAAAGGTATGAGCAAGTCTGGGCACATGTCAGCTTTGGGTCTCCTGGACACTGGACCCATGGTCCTCAGAGGGGGACCTCAGTATCTCCTAGCCTTAGAAATACAAACCATCACCACCTCTATCACCCTCAGCAAGTTTGACGGGGCGCCTGGAAGTCTGCGTTCATCCTGGTCACCCGATGGTTCTGACACCGACCCGAGTGAGAGCTACTGGGTCCAGGATGTCCCAGGAGGGCTGATGTTCGGTCTGAGACCTCTTGGCCCAGCTACCAAACAGAACGTTTTCAATGACAGAATGGCTGAGTATCAGTCCTTTTTAGTGTAGGGGTCATAGCATTCTGTAACACTGCTCATGCTTGAGGCCTGAGTCCCCTGGTGACACATCAGGAGCCTGACTTTGACCTCCCATCCTCACCTGGCTCATCGTGAGAAATGGGTGCTCACGGGGGCTTCCCCAGGAGGGGCGACGCAGACGGCTGACACTGAGGTCTTGAAGTACGAAGCAGATCTCAGCTCCCTAAGAGCCAACGACAGCAAGTGGCATGGACTGTGCCCAGCGTAACGGAATGTGCGTGACCCTGACTGGCCCCGTGTCCCCTGTTTTCCAGTCTCCCCTGCTTGTCAAACACAAGGACAACCTTTCGGTCCATGCAGCGGTCAGCACTGGTTCCTGTCCTGCACCCTGGAAAGTACCCCCAGGGTCTGCCCGCCACTAAGAGTCAGACCCGGTTTGCCAAAGCTGTTTGTGGCAAATCAGCAACACAAATATGTCTCCTAGAGGACCAGGCAAGTGTCTCAGTTTTGGTCAGTCAGAGAATTCAGTTCACTTGTAGTGAGACATCTTGGAAATGGTCCATGCCAGGGTTTGTGTGCGAGGACACGATGGTTGCAGGTGAGAGAGTTTCCTTGGCACCACAGAAATATCCTAGTGAACACACTGAAGAAAGCAGTTGAAATACTTGAGTGTCCTCCCTGGGTGCCGAGTACGGCGGGTATAGTGGCAGAGAGTAGTCAAAGGCCAGCAGTGTTCTTGGGCCTGAGCAGTGTCAGGAGTCGTTGCCTGTCTGGGCTTCCCGAGGGTCTTCCCTGGCCATCTGTCTGTGAACGTGGGCTTGGCCTGCTGTCTTGGGTGTGTCTTTGCTCACCTGGGGAGTGGGGAATCTTTCTTTCTCCTGCAGTTGCCCTTTAATGATGACTATCTATATCCCACACTTGAGTTCTCAGTCTTCACTGCATCACAGTGAAGAACATTTGGATGTAAAAACATTTTGGATGTCTTGACTGTTGGAAAACAGATTTAAGTGAGCCATATATTGCAGTTTTTTTTTTTTTTTTAAAATGAATAGTCACATAGTTTGGTAACATTTATGAGTCAACATTGCCACCTAGTGGTAACGTGATTCCTAGCCATAACGTGGTTGGTTATTTCAAATCAAAGATTTCAAGTGGAGCAGATTTTGAACTTGAAGAGACCTTAAGAATGATTCAGAAAATGCATTATTTTAGAACAGGAGGAAGTTGGGCCCTAAGAAAAGCCCAATAATCAGGGTCCTTATATTCACTCCACTATTGGGCTGAGTGTATGGCTCTGGGTCCACACACTCTCACCTTTCCCCCGGAGAAATTCCTCGTCAATGAATTACTTTTCAGATTTTCGTTACACCCTTAGTTTTTTCTAAGGGTGAAAATGAAATCTTTGTCCCAGATAGCTACTTTTGGGAGGGAACCACAAGATGAAACAAAACAGAAATGAATCACTAAAGCCAGTTTGGGAGGAAGCACAAGTACATTCCTTTCCCCTCTCTGACGAGATCGCTTCGCTTCATTATCTAAGCCTCTCTGTGGCTGTGAGTCCTCTCTGAGCTGTGCGCGGTGGGTGCCTGAAGAGCGGGAGCAGGTACATTTGTTTGTCTTAAACAGCATCTTAGTCCCGGTGGCTAATTCCCGTTCTGGATGTCCTGGCGTCAGACGCTTCAACAGCCGAACAAGACAAACCTCGGCATCGCCCTTCCCCCATGACAGAGGGCTTCGAGGGTCTGAGAGCCTGGCCTGGCCAGCTTCCCCCAGCGATGATCCCCGGTGCAGTTCTGTTTCGTTCTCACGCTGGTTGTTGGTCGGCATCATCCGGGAAGCTGGAGGCCTCACTGGAGGAGCCCTGACCTGGACACCGGAGCAGGGGAGCTCCAGGTGGCCCAGAGATGTACAACAGGCCGGAAGGATGCGCGCGGTCCTCCGGCCTCTCCTTTCTGCTGTCTCAGTCTGACAGTCCTGGCTGGACGGAGGATTCCGCTCCCAACTGCCCGGGAAATCCACCCCGCTCTCGGGGCCTTCTCCCGTCTACACCCAGCAAGATGGATGTGTTTCTGGGGCAAGTCCAGCACGTCCAAGTCCCAGGACTTGGTGAACTTCATAATACATTTCACGTCACACCCACCCGCTCTCCTCTGGGCCCGCCGAGGGAAAGGGACAAACTTTCACGAGGACCTGTGCTGACCCCTTGCCCCTCCCGGGGGTGATGAATCAGGAGGTCTGAATGTCCTCGTGAGGCTGTGGGATCAGGAACACGATCCAGTTTTCTCCTTCAGAAATTTTCACATGGCGTCTAGGCAGCTCTGACCTGGAGCTTAAATGACTTGCGACTTTGAAAGTCACTTCACTAAAATCAACTCTGAATCATGCTTTTGCTACTTGCATGTATTTGTAAAGCAAAAGACAGAATTATAATAAGAGGCTTTAATACAAATGCCAGCTAAAGGTAATTTGTACTTGTGGTTAAAGACCAAAACAACCATGCCCAGGTCCTCTGATCCCATCTTTTCCATCAGATGTTTGCTGAAAATAACAGTTGTTAGCAATTATTTTTCTGTTCTTATTGTCTTGATCCTTCTTTATCTTTGGTCTTGTCAAACTTCTCCTTGAAACTGTTGTCTGTCTGGATTTTGTCATTACCTCCTGGTTCTTTACCTGCCAGATATGGTCGTAAGTTCTCTCCTGTGGCTTGAGTAGGGGAGTAGGGAAGGTCTCTGGAGTATATCCTGGGTTTCAACTTCCGTGCGACTGTCCCGGAGGGCAACACGACGCCCCCCTCACCTCTAGCTCTCTTCCCTCCTGTTCCAGCATGACTCTGTGTGACTCTGATATCAGGTCCATATTTTCATGGCCTGCTGAGTTTCTCCGACACCCTGGAGTAGGTGCTGCAGAAACCACGAATTCAACATGAAGTCCTCATCCTCTCTCACAGCTGACATTCCCTGGGCAGCTACTATGTGCCAGACACACAGGTCTGGAGATTCAGGCGTGAACAAGACTAACACTGTTCCCGCCTTCATGGAACTTAGGCTCCCCATGGGGGAGACTGGCTGAAAGCAAGATGGCATAATGCCAGGGACAGAGATGTTATGAGTGGGAGGATGGAGGTGTTTGTGTCTGAGGGAGGAGACCCAGGACAGCCTGCTCCAGGGCGGTGGCCGGCAGCCCAGACAACAGCGAGGTCGTGGTGGTGCCCCTAGCAGGGAGTGTCCTAGGCAGGTCCAACTTCCTCCAGGTTGGCTTGTCTGTCTGCCAGCCACTTTGTGACTCAAGCAAGGAACGTGTGTATTCGTATTTCTTCCACACTCTGCCCCTCAACATCATGAATCTCACCAGAATCAAGGTGTCTATAAAGTGATCAAGCTTATGACTTCGAGGGATGGTGTGAGGGAGAGGTACATACAACTCAATTCCTATCAAAACCTAAAGAAAGGATTTTCCTCTCTGTTTTATCTCTGTGGCCTCCACTCCAATCCAACCCTTTGTTTTTTCCCCATCTGTAGAGTGGCTGGGGACCTCCTCCATCTTCCACATTAGTGATGGACCTGCTGCATTATGGGACCCCCAGTGCCCTGATCATGTGTGTGCCATGTGTGCCATGACCAGGTGTGACCTTCTGTGCTGGGCCCAGGGCTGGGTCCTCACCCCATCTCTAGTCTTGTTTCCCTGTAAAGCTATAATTCTACCTGAAGAACTTGGCTCCTCCTTCCGGGGCTCCTGTGACACCCAGATTATTAAATGACCTGTCCTGTTACTGCAGCCTGAGCTGCCTCTTGGAGGACTTGACCAGTCCAGCCACTTGGACATAGCTCATTCATCTATCCCCAAATTCTCATGGATGCTTCAGCACAGGGAGAACAGTAGGTTCATTCCTAAATATGTCAAAAATAAATAGCATACAAATTTTAATAATCAAGGTTCTTGTATCAATAGGAAACAGTAGTTACAGAACCTCTTAGATGTATGTAATATTCTCAGTACTCTATGTATACTAACTCAGGCAAATCTCACTCCAGTTCTGAAGTACACTGTCGTTGGGTAAGACCTGAAGAAACTGAAGGGCAGACAAGGTCAGTGGGTGTCCCAAGGTCACACATCATTCGCCTCCAGAGTTCTTGCTCATGACCCCAAAGCCCCATGGCTTTTTGTAACATTAGAAATTATTTTGTGTACTGTTAGAAGAAAAATCTTTTGGAGAGCAAATATTTTCATTGAGAGTCATTTTTCTGCTTGACTATCCACAATAATTCCTCCTGTAACAAAGAACGATTTCTCTGGGCTGGGAGGGAAGAGTGGAGAATGGGAGGACATTTCTGTGGACCCCACGTGGGTGGAGAAATGGCTCAATAACCATTTGAGGATGTGGGAAAATTTGTGATGGATAACCATAGACCAGATGGCCCCTTCACCCTAAGGATAGCTGGGAATCCTGGAATGATGTCACAAACTCCCGAAGTCTGGGTGGATGGGGAGCCCACTGACTGAGTTTAATTTTCTGCTTGGCTAAGGGGAGCTCAGAAGGAGGTCCAGTTACTTCATACAAAACACACAGTGTAATTACACAAGTTCTGGCACCCAGTTTAGTTTGAGGAATGATGTCTATGTTCTCCCTCCCTCCTTCATCTATGCTTTTAAAAAATAATTTATTTCAAAAGTTTGTTGAGGTAGGTTTTTTTTTTTTTTTTTTTTGAGACAGGGTCTCACTTTGTAGTTCAGGCTGGCCCTGAGCTCAGCCTCAAACTCACATCACAGCAATCCTCCTGCCTCTGCCTCCTGAATGCTGGGATTACAGGTGTGAGCCACCACGCCTGGCACTGTGGTATGTGGTACTGATTGCTGCTGGGGTGAGTCTCCACGCCCAGTATGGTATGTGGTTACCGGGGATCAAACCCAGGCCCTTGTGCTTGCAAGACAGGCGCCGGAACCACTGAGCTAAATCCCATGCCCCATGGTCACTATTTAAATAGTTGCTGTGGTCATGAGTGTAAGTCATATTCTAAGTATGGGCTGGAAATTCAGGGGTCTGGGAGTTATGGGCTGAGTCTGCTGTTCTTGTCCTAATGCTCTGTTCTGCCATGCTCCCTACCCAGAGTCTCCTGATCTCTACCATAGAGACAGAATTACTAATAGTAGTTTAGGGGATGTGTTGGAGGATGTATTCAGTGTTTTGTTTGGTAAGCATATTTTTAAGCATGTCTATGGTTTTCTATTTGTACTCCATGTATTTATTCAACAAACACATGAATGTTTCAAATGCTTGATACTCTTTTACCAAGTGCACCAAAGGGCCATGTATGGACAGTGTGAAGATGACTGAGAAAGGGTTCCTACCCAGTGAGAAGTGTGAAGTGTGGTGGCAGATTGGGAATTAAGAGGACACTGTTGATTTTCTGCTTAACAGACACTCTTTGTATCTTCCTGGCTAAAAGGGCCATGATTAAAAAAAAAAAAAAGCAGCAATATGCTCAAAGAAAGTTGTGTTCCATTCAGGGGACTTTATTGGTGTAAGCCAATCATATATTCCTATTCTCTTTGCCATGATTGGTTAGAATGACTTCATGACTGTTCTGGCCAGTGAGACAAAAGGTAGAATCTTCTGGCTGGATTCCCAGAAGGGTTACTCTACTGATCAAAATGAGAGACACGTGGGTGGAACCCTTCTCCTCTTCCCACTTTTGTGTGTTTGAGGCGATGATGATTGGAGGCTGAGGTGCATTATTTCTAACTCATAGGAGGTGGCCAGTGGGCAGATGGGAAAGGGCACATTTGTGACACTAGAAAATCTGAACCAACCATACTCCTGGGGCCTCCATAGTTCATGTTCTGTGGGGTGATAGTGATAATGTCATTGTCCCAGCCATGTTGTGTCAGCCATTAAATCACTGTTACTTGAGAAAACCCTTAATTCATAGGTATCTTGGTAAAGTTAGGCACAGATTATGACACTACCAACAGGAAGGGAATGTGGCCAGGGAAGAATAAGGAGGGCTTCATAAATAAGGGAGACTAGAGGTGTATTTGGAGATTGAGTGGAATTCATGGGGGAGAAAAGGTGGTAAAGGGCCTCTAGTGGAAGAAGGGCCTGTGTGGTGGCCCAGAGGCAGAACTCTGGCCTCTCTAGACACATATGTGGGTCTCAATGCCTAAAGTCTGTTGGACACTCAGTAGAAGAGATTCATGGTGTTTGTGGATGCAACTGTAATTTACCTGTGATCTTTAAACTAAGCACAACGTCTGACAGGTACAGTGACCCATTGTTTGTTCAAGACTTGACTCTCTACCTTGGTGGCCTTGTATTGTGGAAGCAGATGGGCAGCGAGTACATGATGTAGAGCATGTAGTGCTGTTTCCACAGTCTCTGTTTCTTTTCTGTTTGTACCCAGATAACCTGCATGAAGCACTGCGTGTGAAGCTCTGGAAATTTGGATCTCTTGTTAGTCTGTGTTGTAGCAGAAGCAGAGGCCAAGGCAGAATCAAACATGCGAAGATTTTGTTAGGGAATCGGCTGCCTGCAAGCCAGTTGGGGAAGGTGCTTGTGATACAGGCAGGGTGGGGAGGGAAAGAGTGCTGTGTGGCCACTGTGTGGTCCCGGAAGGGCTCAAAGGTCCCTGCTGTCTCCTGACACCAGGACTGAGCCTGCCTCCGTGTCTCTGAAGATTCAGGAAGCCACAGAGAGGGTGTGGACCACTGAGCACAGCCCCTGGGTGTCTCTGCACTTACTTTCTTGCTGGGGCTTTGCGAGGATGTGCTCATGTTTGTTCTGAAGTATTATTAGAAACAGTAGCATCAAACCTAAAATTTAAAAATATGTAATTTTTTTTCTTGCTTGCACTGGTCACACCTGGCAGTGGGAATAAGTTATAACAAGAAAAAAATGTACATATTTCAGGTAAAATTCGATGCTTTTGTTGTTGTTCATGGCGCTCTTTTAGAACTTGATTCCAGTTCTGGATTCTCCATTTCATTTTCTCTCTGGAAAAATTTCTGCATCCACAGGGCCCCAGTGAGCTTGACTGTTTGGCCTCCCTGGCCTTCCCACAATGGGCTTCCCAGAGTCTGCCGGGCAGTGGCTATGAAGCTCTCCCTGAGCTCCTGCCTTGGGCCTTTCTGCGCCTGGCTTCTCCCACAGGCTCAACGTGGAGCAGCTGCAGCACACACACGCTCCGAAGGCCAGGGGCTGAGGAGAGTGGTGATGGCTCCCTCTTCCAGGCCTCTGTGGAGTCATCTTTGGGTCCCGCCACGTTTCTGAGTCCTCTCTGCATGTGAACCGGTGCATTATTTCTAACTCATAGGAGGTGGCCAGTGGGCAGATGGGAAAGGGCACATTTGTTGACACTAGAAAATCTGAACCAACCATACTCCTGGGGCCTCCATAGTTCGTGTTCTGTGGGGTGATAGTGATAATGTCATTGTCCCAGCCATGTTGTGTCAGCCATTAAATCACTGTTACTTGAGAAAACCCTTAATTCATAGGTATCTTGGTGATACCTGTGGAGATGACTGTGGTGTTTTGGCCTTGACCATCACCTTGCCCACCGCTCAGAGCAGCCTCCTCCTGCCTTCCTCATCCCCAGGGAGCCTCTGCCTGAAGTTTGGGGTTCACAGCAATCTGGATCTTGCCCTGAACACACTGCAAGATATACACCTTCCTCCCCTCTGACCCTTGTGTCCACAAGCATAAGAATCACATACGTGCATAACACACACATGCATGTTCATCCAGATAGTAAAAATCCACTTGCAGTAGATTCTCATTATTCACTGTCGTAGACTTTGTAAGTTGAATCATTGAATACAGAACTGTTGCTGCTTGGGGAAATATACACACATGTATAGATATCTGTCTTCTGTGAATTACTGTCTTCAATCCTCAAACCAACTTGTTTAAGTAGATTCTGTTGTTTTATTTTTTTCTAATGAGAAAACAGGGCTCGGAGTGGGAAGACTGACTTGTCCGAGTTCCCACGTAGAGGTGCAGAGCTGGGATTCAAGCCTGGTTTGGCGGCACAGGGAGGAGCTTCCAGCACTTCCCTCCTGGCAGTCTCCGCCCTCTGCCCAGCTCGGCACCTGAGCCAAAGCCAGAGGGCCGAGCCTGACTCCACCTCAGCCGGCGCTGGGCGCGGTGGGCTTCCACCAAGTCTCACCACTCTGGGCTTGTCTGAAAATGACCCTCAAAGCACACAAGGGTGGATCAGAGGCTGCAAATGAATTGGAGGCAGTAGGAAAATGTAAACCCGAAAAACCCCAAACAAGAAACTGCTGTGTAAAAGGTTACAAAGAAGAACACAAAAATGTTCACGAGAGAGTGTGGGGACAAATAGGTCTTTTTTCTTCTTTTGTTGGGCTGCTCTGTTCTCCCAGGGTCTTGTCCCCCAAATCCTCAGAAAACCGCTGTTAGGTGGAGCTCTGATTCAGCCTCAGAGGTTAACTCCTACCAGCCCTTGGGGGAAGAAAGAGCAGTAAAGAATAGGAGGTCTGAATGTGAACATGTCTCCCTTCAAAGACATGTAAACATGAGCAGGCTCTTCCAGTTCCTTACACCTCAGTTTCCACACCTTGAAAACGGAGGCCATAACCTTGTCTCCCACGTGGACCAAAAGGCCTGAGCAGCTCTGTGTGAGAAGTGCTCGCCTCTGGAAGACAGGTGCTGGACAGTCATGATCACTGGCTGGACAACACTGAGCTTCCTAGCCTGACATCTACGATGTGCTGCTGCTTCCCCTGCTCCCTGCCTGCTACTCAACTACCTGTCCTCAACCTGGGGTCCAGTTTCCTGGAAGAGTCTGACCATGCAGCCTTCCTCTGCATACTGAGCCATCCCTTCCTGTTACAGGTTGGAGGGAAGCGGTCATAGGATTTTTTTAAGGACCAGTACAGAACAGGGCTTAGCTTCAGTTGCAGCCCCTAAAATACAGAGAGGAGACAGGAAGCTATAAACTACAGGAGGAGAGAGAGGTATTTTCCAACTCAAATAATAGGGCAGAGTCACCTCTCCCAGTGAACCCCCAGTCCTGTACCTGGTGCCCTTTCCTTTGTCCCAGATAGAAATCTCCTTATTGGAGAAAGACTTCCATCCAGGAGAACTCAGAGCTCTGCCTTTCTCAGGACATTTCAAGTGCTGAACCACCTAGAATGGATTTATGGGAAATTGATTCCCTTTTAAGAATGAGATCGCTTTCTCCCTAGCGATTGGATTTTTTTCCAGGATTTTCACTCAAGTACATGTACTTCCATTGGCAGAACCTTAGGAAGGATTTAACGTGCAGCTGCTCTTCATGTAAAGAAAGCTGTGTCTGACTCAAGTCTTTTGCGTGGCCGATCAGCTACCATATAAGTAAAGTTAGAAATAAAATAGAAGAGCCTGGCATGGGGACAGGAGCCTGTACTGGAATCATTGAACTGTTTTATAGTCCTATGGGAGCTAAGAAACTGATATTTCCCTGATGTGTGTATCTTTGAGATTTAATTTCTATTGACCTCAACAGGAGGACAATATACACAATACATTTTTGTTTTGAGATGATCTTCAGAGACTCATCGGCCTTTGCAGAGAAAAACGAGAGCCTTTGTTTCTTCCCTGGCTCAAACGCAGCTATGGTCATAACTCCAAACTCAGATTTCTCAGAATTTTACATTTAATCTAAATGGACGTTTGTGTTCTTTCTGAATCATTTAACTTTCTGTTAAAAAATATGTAGCACAACTATGTACCCCAGAAGCACTTGAGTTAGAATGAGGGGAAGTACTATTTATTGTGGTCATTGAACAAATAATTCTTCTTTTCCACCTTTGGAGTCAGCTCTCAGCCTCTCCTTGGGAGGGCTGAGCCTTTTGCTACTTGACTATCCCACGACTCCTAGCTGCAAACATTACTCAGGCACGCACCGCCCACCTGCCAGTCCAAGGTCAAATGCAAAAATAAGCTCATCATGAGGTCTCTCCCACCACCCGACTTCTTCTGAGTTTATTGAACCTAGTTGTTCCTTGGCAATCTGCAAGCTCTGCTGTAAGAATTAAAAAATATGTTCTGTTTATAGGTCTTGGTGAGATGAATTGAGGAAGTTTCATCTTATCGTTTAGCTGTTTCTCTTTTTCACATTCTTTCTGACGCCCTGTCCCTCTCTGTGGCTCTCTCTGGGGTTGGAATCCAGAGCCCCGTGTTGTATACTATCCCTTTTTATTTGGAGCCTGAGCCTCACTCCATTGTTGAGGTCCCGGGTTGGGCTCAGACTTGTGCTTCTCCTGCACTTGGCTCCTAGTGTACCCAGGGATTATAGACAAGGTCACCACACCAGCTGGGCTCTGTTTATAATTTTAAAAATATACAGATAAAATACTGCGCAGTCTTCTGTCTCGCAGGACAACTCTTTGAAATATGTTAATATGTACTTATCATGAGATTGTTGTCCCCTGCCCTGCTTCTGTGCACAGAAGCCACTTAATATGGAGAAACGTTCCCCAGCTGTGCCAGTGATGATTCCTTTGGTAACATGGGATGAAGCTGGGATTTAGACAAGGGAAGGAGATAAATGTTCCTGTTTGGGATGCTTATAGTCCGGCCAGCAAGAATGCACGTGGAATCGTTTGCGGTGAAATACAAGTGATAACTGTGGCTGTGGTTTGGATAAGTGCTTTTTGACCACACCACACATGAGTTGAAGTTGACATGATGCACACCCATTGGTGTAATCACGCTCGACATAGTTCTTTAAGAAGTAGCACCATGCCTATCCCTTTGAACCAATTCTCATTTATATTAAAATTCCAACTATTGGGGGCCAGGGATTTAGCTCAATGATTCTGGCACTTGTCTTGCAAGCTCAAGGACCCGGGTTCAATCCCCGGTCACCACATACCTATACTGAGTGTGGAGACTCACGCTCAGCAGCAACCAGTACCACATACCACAGTGCCGGGCGTGGTGGCTCACACCTGTAATCCCAGCACTCGGGAGGCAGAGGCAGGAGGATTGCTCTGATGAGTTTGAGGTTGAGCTCAGGGCCAGCCTGAACTACAAAATGAGACCCTGTCTCAAAAAAAAAAAAATTCCAACTATTGAAAAAGTTTAATACTTTATCATTAGTAGGAACTAGACATTTCTCCTCTCCAAGAAGACTCAGTTTAGATGTTGAGCAGTATTGAGTGCTCCCAGTCCTGCCCCTCAGTTTTGCTATAACTCCACATGGGTTGCTCCACATGGGTTTTGGTAGAAGTGACACAGGCCAACTCTGAGCAGAGGCTCCAGGGTCACTTTTCTTCCTTTGCTCTAGGCCAGCTTGCTTCCCAGAAGCCCTTTCTGCTTCCTACACTCCTGTGGGTCCACAGGAATAAGTCATAGCACGAGGGATTCTTTTAGGAAAGATAAAGGCTGGGAGGTAGGCCTGGAAGACAAAATTGACTGTCAGGCCCTCAAGTGGCCCCCTCTTTCATGCTGCAGATGCAACATTCCACTAGCCTGGCTAGTTTCATAGGCCTGTGGCAGAGTCTGGGGACCTGGCCAGCACTCCCTCAGGGATTGGGTCAGTGTTTCCTCGGAGGAGGTGGCCTTGTCTGCAGCTCCATGAGGAGCACGAGCTGAGAACTTTTCTTCTTTGAGAGGAGAAATTCCCAGCCAAGTCCCTTACTAGAGGGATCAGTTCCTCCAACTCTTTCGAGTGAGAAAGAGAGTTTTTATATTGTGATAACCAAGATTTCTTTAACCTCTTTGGATCCACGTTGTTAAATTCTCTAGTTCCAATCATTTCCAGAAACTGCACAACCTCACTCTTACTATTGCCACTTATAGTGCTGGGGTAAGGAAGAGAGACGGAGCCAGGTGAAGGACATAACCCGAGTTAGTGAAGAAGAGCTGAGAGGAGTCCTCAGTCTCCAGCTCCTGGCCAGTCTCTCAGATTCCTGGGGCTGCTCTTGTTCATGAAACAAGATCTGTGCATTTGCCAAGCTCTGCTAGAATGGAGATGATGTTATTGAGTTTCCAAGTCTTTCTGGTGATAACGATTCCTTATAAAGTAAGTTGCATGTGCATGCATGTGTGTGTGTGTGTGTGTGTGTGTGTGTGTGCATGTGTGTGTGTGCACACATGTATGTTTGTGTATGTGTGTTGGAGAGAGAATGTTGATAGATGTGAAAGATACTATAGCAAGTGTAGTGAAATTCTTAGAAATGCAGGTTTGGGGCTCTAGAGTCAAGGTTTGCAAACTGGGCTACTGGATGACCACTTGGAAGGATTGTTAAGTCTTAAATGTGGCCTATTTTCATGGAAAATACTTTTACTCAAATATTTTGGAACATTCCATTATTTTCCTGGGAAACACTTGTAGCTTCTTCAGTGGGACGACAGGTGCACACTTATTTTTGTTAGTACATGATGTTAAAGACAACTTGCAATGTGACAGTAGAGCATCGGCTTCCTCTTCCCCATAGTAGAGCTCTCTCTCTCTCTCCTTTCCTTGTTCCAGGCATGAATTTACTCCCCACTGCCATTCTGACATAATGTAATTGGGAGACATTGAAATGCTGCCTTAGAGCTCTGTGTTCATTTTGCACTTGTTGGTGACACAGATTTGGAACTCCATCACAGGAGACATGATTGTGACTGTCAGCACACTCAGAGCAAACAGTAGGCAATGAAGTTAAAAGAAACTGTGATCAGGATTCCTGCCTCCGAGATTTCCATTGAATAATTAATTCAGTTTTAGAAGCTCTTAAAGGTACTCTGGAGATTGTGTTGGTAAGAGCCGTGACATGGACTTTGCAACATCTTGCCTGTGGTTTCTTTGATTGAATCAGCTCAGCATGCTGCTTCTTGCCAAGTCAGGGAGATACAATACTGTCATGTCTGCTCAGGGCGTGTGGCTCTGTGGTGGAGGACACTCATGGAGTCTGGGGTTTTTTCAAGGCCTATGTTATCAATGGAGTCAAGAGAACAAAAATTGGGGTTGACTAACACAGATGGCTAAGTTAGGTAGAGATTATAGGTGATTAGAAAGGGACCAGGCCCAAGCAGGGTCAGAACAGAGACAGGAAAATCAGGTCTGAGGTAATAAGTAGGCCCCAAGATGGAGGCAGCACAAAGCTGTGCCTAAATAATATAAATGACACGGAGAAATAGCATAACAAATGTGTAGGTAGATGACCGGAACTCTCTGACCTTTGTTTCTACCCTTTCCAGATATACCAATGTTCTCTGCACCGCATGTCCTTGCCATACACTGAATCAATATTTCCTAAGTGACCGTAATCTGTAGGTTGATGATAGCTGCCTCAAAGTGACCTGGGATGTGGTTTTACTGTACAGAACCCCCTAGACAAAGAGGCTCGGAGGCAGCCCACGTTCAGATCCCTTTGGGCTTCACAGGAGCTTCCACTTAATAAAAATTTCCTTCTTTCCCTCTTTTGTCCTCAGTCCTTCCTTTGGTTTCAGGAGACCCAACATGGCATATGTGACATCTGACACACTGAGAGTTCCTCTTTTTATGAAGGTGGCCTGAAGTAGCCAGGAAACAAAGCAGGTTTACAGAAGATGCCAGGTGGCATCAGCAACACTACTCTCAGAAAAGAGGCAAAGCTGCTTCCTTGATGCTTAGGAGTCTCTAGGATTTAGCAGAGATGCTTCCCAAGAAGGTTATTTTCTTCTGCATGAATATGGGGAACTTAGTGAGAGGATTCTGCTCTGCTTTTGTAAGGTCAGAGGGACAGTGTGAGAGAAGGGAGGTGCTTTCCTTTGTATGAGTCTTATTTCTCTTCTCAGCACAGCTTCGTTTCATTTCATTATTCCTTTACTTTGTATTATTTATTTGCATCTGATTTACTTTATATTTCCTTGCTTACATGTCTCTTGTCTGTTACCCCCTGTTAATTAGGGGTCTCATAAGACCAGGGCCCTGTGTTTGGTTCTTCCTCACACCCTGTGCTACCAGCGGATACTGCAGCTACCGAACGTCTGTTGGGCGTCTACTCTTTGCTTGACAGTGTTCCAGTGTATTTGGCCTTGTTATGAGTCATCTGCACAACAGCTCTTGGAGATAAATAATATTCTTATTTTCCATTTTACGAATGCGAAAACTGAAGCTTAGAAAGATGAAGCATATTTCCTGCAAGTCATACAGTTGAGAAATGGGAGATGCATGGTGCAGGCCTGGTCCAGGTTTTCCAGAATGTGTAAGTTCTCACTCACCAGGAAGCTGCAGGTCACAAGGCCGCATCCTTGCTTGCATTGTTCCCAGCTGTGCCTGCCCCTCTTCAGTGTGAACAAGGCTCTCAGTGGCTGTTTTGTGCAGATGAATTTTGATCTCAAAGGGTAAAGCCCCTGGCGAAGGGGACAGTGGTCATTGCAGACCAAGACAAAGCCGAGGCGAGATTTAGGGCCTGGCTTATTCCACAGTCATGTGGGCTCTGTGGTTGTTCAGGGCACTGTGGAGGCTGCTTGCACACCTCACACCTGTCCTCCACCTCTGTCCACCTGCCTTCGTCCAGATTCAGAGGGTGCAGGCCTGCCCCGGCCCGGGGAGTGCACCCCTGTGATGTGCAGTGCAGAGCCGGCTTGTCCAGGCTGCTCCAGCTTCGCCTCCCGGGTCTCATCAGAGGCCCCCAGTCTGGTTGGCCCGAGAGCTGCCTGAACTCCATGACTCACGCGGCGCTCACTGGATGTCCTAGGAAAGGAGGCTCTTGGGGGCCAGCCTCTGACTTCCTTCTCTCATCAAATGAAAAGTGCGGTCCGGTAAAGAACGCGTATGTGTGTTTTCAGTTATCGTGACTGGGCCCAGAAAGTGTTTGGATTAGACTTTAAAAGTTAGGTATGAAACTATCAAGTTCTTTTGATCTCTCTTATTGCCACACAGCTGTTAAACTGTAAGAAAATCCAAAGTAGCTTCAGAAAAGAACATTACGTGCACATGTGCTTGTGTGTGTGCATGCGTGTGTGTGTACGTGTGTGTGTGTACATGTATGAGTGTGTGCATCTGTGTGCGCACTTGCACCCATGTACTTGGTAGCAGGGAAAGGGCAGGAGGTGGAGGTGTAGCTTCAAGGCCAATTTCAAGCAGCAAACACAAAGATGCCGAGGTATCTCTCCTGTTGGGACTGTGGAGCTTTACAGGCCCTTAACTCACAGTGGGTGATGGTGGCACTTGGCAAACTTGGTAACTGTACCACCCCTACTCCCACACAAAAGGCTGTGCTGGGAATGAGGTTGCTAACCACAGTCAAGAGAAGGCCTTTCAACTAAGAAGAAAATAAACAGATTAAAAGAGGCCTTTCTCTGTGGGCACCTGACAAGCTGAATCCTGTTTCTCTTGCTAAGGAGTTGGTTAGTTTTAGAATCCAGGTATGACGTAAACCCATAAAATCAAACAAAGGCAGAGAAAGGCCACTTCACAATTAAGTCCTGCTAAACAGAAAGGCTGCTGGGAGAGTATTTCATACATTCATACAATGAGCTGGTATGTAAGAGTATGAAAGCTCTTCAACAGGAAAGGCCTTTGTTGCTCATCACATAGTGTAGGGAAAATGTCCTCCAGGCTTTTATTTTGTCATGTTTTGCTTTTTAAAACATTATTACTTTTTAAATTCTGAAGTTCTAATACCTTCGTAGTTCTGGTTCTTTGAAAGAGGGGTCAAGACAAGTGTGTTTAACTTTTGAACAGGCATAAACTCTTTTTAGGTTTTCAGACCTAGGTTCATTTAGTTACTTGCCATAAACTGGAAAAAAAAGGGACAAAGATCCTTTCCTTCTTGGAATCTACATTTTTAAAGAAAGATTATTAACAATGGACATGATAAAGGAATAAAATACTCAGAAGTTAGTAAACTATCCAAGAAGAAGCTCTGTGTTGCGGGTAAAGAAAAGTTGAATGGAGAAAGAGGAGCCTCATGACAATCCATGTTATAATGGCCAGATTACACCTCACTGAAAGAAATACTGGATCACTGTTGGAGAGAAACATGGAGTGAGATGGGTGGGACTTGGGAAGAGCATTTTAGTGCCGGCAAAGACAAGGTGAAGGCCGTGCCCTAGCACAGCCAGGGGCCTTGTGGGTGAGAGTGGTATCGAAAGACACAGAAAAGGCAAGTTGTAGGACGTTTTAGGTCCTTTAGACTTATCAAGAGGGAAAAAAATATTGAAACTCAGAACATGTATCTATTAACAAGGTCACTTTTAGGAGCATCTCACTTAGAAGAAAAATGTGTAGCTGTTTGAGGATTTCAAGAATATGTCAAATATTCAGGAATTTTTAAAATGTCACAAGCTGAGGAGCTTTGACTTAAATCCTAGAAGAAGAAGGAGCTGTTATATGGCTTTGAGCTTAGTAGGAACTTGGTCAGACTTATGTAGATGCTTAACCCTATATCTGTACTCTGTCGTGGCAATAGTAGCATTAAGGATATCTATCTGAAGCCTGTGGCAGTAATCTAAGTGCTTTCGTTATCCAGTGCAAGACACACAAAGGATATTGGGATTGTTACTCTTGATCTTTTACTCTGTAAGTAATTTGAGGCACTTCTTGTAACATCTTTGGGGTTTTTTCCCACAATAATTATGCCCAATGGTTATATTCATCTGCTACTCTACCTGAAGTTAAGTAGTTTATGTGATTAGCCAAATGTGCTTAGCTAGTGTGTGATACTAATAGGGAAAAAAACATTTAAACCCAAGCAAGATGACTCCATCACCTCTTGTTCTTAGGTTCTGGAAGACACGAGAGAATACAGTGACTGGAAATATTCTAAAAAAAGTGCCACCCAGACAGAAGTACAACACGGTCATCAATGTGCATGCAAGAGTATAAATATCTCAGTTTCAAAGAACATTCCAGAACACGGTGCTCAAGTCACTTTTCCTGTGTGCGCAGAACAAGACAGAGCCTCTGTCTCTCTTCATGTTTCCACAGAGGTGGAATCAGGACCCAGGTCTTGAAGTTGTCTACTTCTATGAAGTATAGCAGCACTTAGATGCTCTTTGTAATAAAACCACATGGATTGTGACCTACAGCTAACTAAGTGGATCTGGGGAAGGAAAGATACTTTGGGGACAGATGGAGAGTTTGACTGTGTGGGGATAAATCTGTTTTTAACCAAAAAGGTGTGTGGCTGTGTTGGAAGCAAAGGGACGTCCTAGGACTCTGCAGTGGAATGAAGTCTGGATCTAAGTAAATCCATCAAAGGCTAATGGAGGCAATACAGCCCTTCTAATATGAATGTAGACATTCTAGCTCCTTCACAAGCACTTTGTTTATGCTACCTCTTTCCTTTTATTTTTATTTTATATTATTTGTATTATTAGATTTTAAAGAGGTTTCTTAATATGACGTAGTTGAAGTTTACTTTTCTCTCTGACCTGATAGTCTCTGTCTTTTAAATGGAGTGTTTAGGTTATTTATATTTAATTTTATTGGAATTAGGATTGGTTTAAGGTTTTCCATTTTCCTGTTTGTTTTTAGGTATACCAGTTATTCATTTCCTCATTTTGCCTTCTTTGGATTAACTGTGCAATTTTCAGGATTTAATTTTATTTCTACTATTGCCGTACCAGCAATATCTCTTTGTTTTACATTTAAAAAATTATTCTGGGATTAAAAAATATATATATATATATTCTTAATGCATCATAGTAGATTCTGAAATAATACAATATTATATAACTTCACATGTATTGTGTGAATCTTTTATCAGGAACTGCTATTTTTTCTTTCCATCTTTGATGCTATTGTACTCATAACTTCTATCTCTACAAATATTAAAGATGCTGTTGTTGTTCATATTTAAGTAGTTATCTTTAAATGAATTAAATATTATATGTAAGAGTCTTATTTACCCATTTATTTACTGTTTCTACCACTCTTCATTTCTTTGTGTGAACTCAGATTTCCATATAGTGAATGATTCTTCTTCTTCCTAAAGGATGTCTTTTAATGTTTCTTATTGTGTGAGTTAGTTGGCAGAATTTTCTTAGTTTCTATATTTCTCAAAAAGTCTTTATTTTTGCCTTCATATAAAAAATTTCTCACTGAGTATAGAATTCTAGATTGACATTTTATTTGTTCTTATTTATTGTAAAAATGCATTTCATAAAATTTACTTAATATCTTGACTATTTTTAAGTGCACAGTTCATTTTTAAGTATATAGTTCAGTAGTTTTACATATGTTCATTATTGTAAATCAGATATCCATGATGTTTGCATCTTGATCAACTGAAACTCTATGTCAATTATGCAATGCCCTTTCCCATCCTTCCTCAGTCCCTGGTAACTACTATTCTGTTTTTTATATATGAATTAGACTACTCTGTGTATCTCATATAAATGGTGTCATAGAGCATTTGTCCTTTACTCAGCACAGTTTCTCTAGCATCATCCATGTTGCAAGACGTGAAAAGATTTCCTTCCTTTTGCAGCTGCCTCATGTGTATGTACACACTATGCTTCATTTGTCTGCTTCTCCAACAGCGGCCACTTGCTTTGCTCCCAGATCCTGCCTGTTGTGATTAGTGCTGTTGTGAACCTGGTAGAGAGGTATCTCTTTGAGTCTCCACTTTCAAGTCTTTTGTATGTATACTCAGAAGTGGGATCGCTCCATTATATGTTGGTTCCTTGGTTATGTTTTGAGGAACTGCCACCCTGTTCCTGAGCAGTGACATCATTTAAACTCCACCAGTGGCCCAAGGATTACAACTTCTCTGAGTCTTTGCCGATGCTTATTACCTTCTCTTCTTATTTTCACAGTAGCTGTCCCAGTGAGCTGAAGATGATAGTCTGCAGTTTCATGTGTGTTTCTCTGATGATCAGTGATGTGGACTGTTTGCTCATGTGCTTGTTGGCCACGTGTATGTCATCTTTGGAGAAATCGCTCTTCAAGTCCTTTGCCCATTTTAAAATTTAAATCTAAATGGGTTGGCTTGTTGCTGAGTGGTAAGAGTTCTGAATATAAACCTCTTATCAGGTGCTTGATTCACAGATACCCTCTCCTCTCCTGTGTGCTGCCTTTTAATTTGTCGACTGTATCCCTTGGTGACCGGAAGCTTTTAAGCTTGGTGCAGCCACATTTATCTACTTTTGTTCTTATTTCCTATGATCCTTTGTTTGTTCATTCACTCAGCCTTTTAAGATGCTGGTCATTCCTAAACAGCAGCCTGTGGTGTTCTTATCCTTATTTTCTGTATTTAGTGTGGCATTTTCCCCTTCAGGATTAAACAAATTTTTTTTTCTCTATTTCTGGCTTCAAATAATCTTTATTATGTCAGCCTTCAGCCAAACTACCTACCTTGTTGTGGTGTTTTTTTTACTTTTCCTGGTTGAGGTTTGCTGGGTCTCTTAAATTTGTGGGTTTAGGGCTTTTGCCAACATTGCAATAATCAACCAGTATTTATTCAAATATTTTTTTCTACCTCTTTTCTTTTCCTTTTGGAACTTTGCTTATCCTTGTGCTCACATTCGGAGTCTTATGCCTTAGATCACTGAGGCTCTGATCATTTATTTATTTATTTATTTTTTTTTTCTGATCATTTATTTTTGTAATTTTTCTCTTTATACTTTGAATAATTTCTACCTCTGTTTTCAAAATTACTGCTCATTTTCTTTGTAGGTTCTAATCTGCTATGAATTGAATCTAGTTATATTGTACTTTTAGATATAATATTTTTCATCTCATTCTGGTGATGAATGTCTTTTCTTGGTTATGACTTGTATGTTTTTCCTGCTTAAAAAAAAAAATCCTACCTAATAATTTTGTTTAGATCAGATTGTAGACCAGGGTTATCTGTTTAATTCTTTAAAAACATTTTTAAGAAAAATCTAAAGTGGTCTTCATCCAATAGTTAATTTTTAAGTCCTTCTGTAGTTTCTACTGACTGCCCAATGTATCCTGTGAATCTTGGTATTTTCACTGGTGGGAACACAAAGTATTCCTGCCCCCCTATGGGTGAGATGTAGAATTGCTTGGCTTTAACTCCTCAGGATAGGTTCTGTCTTCCAAAGCTCTTCTTTGTCTTGTTTCATGGTATCTCACACACTCCAAGTACCAATTTGTATTTAGTCACAGATTCTAGAGTTCTCCTATGTCTATTTCTGGAGCTTTTTTTCTGTATAGCTCCATTTTCTCAGTATTCTGTCCTGTGAATGAAAATGATATCCATTTTGACTTTTTTAACCTTTTCTCTGTCTCTTCTACTCACTGAGATGGGAGTATGGATTTCTCCTTCTTGCTCAGCAGGTCACAAATTGCCTTCCGGCAAACTCTTGGGCTATCATAGGATTCTATTTCTCTCTGTAATCATAGTTCTCTGCTGCCTGTTGCTCAATGTCTGAAAATAGTTATTTCCTGTATTTGTTCTTCTTAGTTGTTTACAGAGGAAGGATAATTCCAGAACTAGTTTCTCACTAATGGAAGTATTTTTTCCCTGATTGTATTGAAAACTCGCCTACTATCAACTTTGTGTTCCTCAGGGACAGAGTCCTGGCAGTGGATAGCATTTCATATAGAATCTTTGAAAGGGTTGAATTAATGAATGAAACCTGGAATTAGGCTGACCTACATAAAACTGACAACTTTGATGATTCTTAACCTATATGATTTGTACTGACTGAATTTGCTCATTTCTAATTTGACTTAGTCAAGGGCGATAGACTTTAACAGAGGCAGTGTAACATCTCAGCCAAGGGTGGATGCTTTGTGCATTAAATGATGTCTGAAGCTGTATATGTGGAACTATTAGGACACTTCTGTTCACTTCATTTTTCATACAGAACATTGTAGGCCTATCTTTGTGGCTTTGGGCTTTTTGGTTCAACTATTTTCCTTTGATGAAGACAAACTATATATATTTTGGATTTATAGTTGATTCAAGTACAGTAGTGCATCCTTGTTACTCTTTAGATCAAATGGAGTTGTGTCTCAACAAAAGAGGTTTACAGGGCTGGGGATTTAGCTCAGTGGTTCCGGCGCCTGTCTTGCAAGTGCAAGGACCCAGGTTCTATCCCCGGTAACCACATAACAATACTGGGCGTGGAGACTCATCCCAGCAGCAACCAGTACCACATACCACAGTGCCGGGCGTGGTGGCTCACGCCTGTAATCCCAGCACTCGGGAGGCAGAGGCAGGAGGATTGCTGTGATGTGAGTTTGAGGCTGAGCTCAGGGCCAGCCTGAACCACAAAGCAAGACCCTGTTTCAAAAAAAAAAAAAAAAAAAGAGGTTTATAAGAGTAATCTTCAAGCTTATCCTCCTCAGGAAATCAAGCACAGTGACCCAAGCTCTATGCCTTGGATTGGAGTCTTTTTCACAAGATCGTGACTAAGCTCTTTGTCCGTATAACAACCTTATAGAGATATTATTGGTTTCTGAGTTCTTGGAACCAGGAAAGACAGAGGCTTTTGTGACCTATGATAGAAGGATATAAAAGTACATTATTGTTCAATATTTAATGCACAAATGGATAATTAAGGTTCATAAAACCACAGCACAGGATGAAGAAAATGTTATTGTATTCAGAGATAATTGCCCATTGTGGTTGTAGTTGCATTATTTCACAGCATTATACAACAGAGAATATGTCACATACACTTAGAAAAAAGCATTTTATAGGCAATTAGATTATAATGAACTTCCTTTAGTATCGCAGAATACTTACGTTTGAGAATTATCCTGTCAGCCTCTGCAAGAGATGACTGATGGTCCACTGGTCTCGGCACCCTTGTTTCTTGGAGTGCAAATCACCCTAACATGTTGGCGGCAATGTTCACTATATAAAATTGGATAGAAGATTTTTATGGGTTGAATTTTGTTACTGTCAAATTTCTAATCAAAGCCCCAGCCCCTATCACCTTGGAATATGACCTTATTGGAAAGATATTTTTAGAGTTAATCTAATTGATGTGAGATCATTAGGGTGGGCCTAGTGTCAAGAATAATTTGAAAAAAGAGAGGTACACAGAGGATGATATGGAGACAGAGGGAGAAGAAGATGATAGCTGTCTGCAAGTCTAGGAGAAAAGCCTGAAACAGATTCTTCTCTGAAGGCCTTGAGGTGGAACAACCCTTTCAAAGACCAGATCTCAGACCTGTAGCTTCTAGGACTGCCAGACCATGAGTTTTTGTTGTTTTAGCCACCCACAATGTTGTACTTCCTTACAAGCAGCCCTGGAAAGCTAATAAAAGAGTCTTAGAGAACTGTGTGTTATAGAGTGACGGTTGGGAAGAGGAAGAAGCACGTGAGGAGGTGTGGGCTCCCCAAATCCCTTGGAATGGGGAGCTTTGTCAGGCCTGAATCAGAGCCCAGCTGTCTGGGTTTGTGAGTTCATTCGGTGCACACAACTAAGAGCAGAGAAAAGCCTATGACAATGGAAAGATGCTTTATTTTCAATTTGGCCTAATTAGGAGGGCATCTATCTCTCCTCTCTGAAGTATACAAAACTACTCCAATTTATAGACAGGGCAAAATAGAAGTGAGGGGATCTCTCTATATGTAAATAGATATCTGTCGATCTCTCTCTCTCTCTCCCTCTCTCTCCATATACATATATATATATATACATATATCAATATATATATATATATATCAATATATATATATCACATCAATTAGATTAACTCTAAAAATATCTTTCCAAAAGGTCATATTCCAAGGTGATAGGGGCTGGGGCTTTGATTAGAAATTTGATGGTAACAAAATTCAACATATATATATATATATATATATATATATATATATAGAGAGAGAGAGAGAGAGAGAGAGAGAGATATCTCGCTAAGCTTTGTTTAAGTATTGAATCATCTTTGAGGACAGGCCTGGAGGATGACAGTTCACACTTTCAGTGTGGTGAGTGACGCTTGGAGAATGACGCAGTGTGGTGTGGTGACGCTTGGAGAATGAGCCTGTCTTTAGTAAAAACTCTAATTTTTAAAGACCCATTTTAAGTTCTTGGTTACAGTGCCACTTAGGCTGTGAAGAATAGAATGTAGCCGCAGAGATGGCCGGAGGTTTATTAAAGAGCATATTGCTACTGCACAGCTTATGGGGAGGAATTTGGGAAAAACAGAATGAAGTTTTCTGCGTGAACTGTGAAATTTCTAGAACTTCAAAAGGTTATTTATGATTCATAAATGGCATAAAGAAAAGCACGTAAACACTGAATTTTGTCATTGGTACTTAAGAAACATTATCACATATTGCAAAAGTTATTTTACACCCTGGGTTCTGAGGGTTAGGAGATGCATGGAGCATGAATAAGCCTTACTGTTTTAGCTAAGTGTCAAGGGCTTCTGGTGGTATCCACTGTTTTTCTCTCTCTGCTGCTCTCTTGGTCTGTGTGCTGTGAGTTATGTGGGTGCCAGTGCAGATTTTTTTTCATCCCTGACTCATCTTTTTTACCTCTGTACTTTTTTATTTTAATGAAAGATTTTATTGCGTTTAAATGGCAACTGCCCAGATGTACTAAACAAAGAAAGATGTGCAGATGTTACCTGCCAAACAGAGAGCTTTTATTAATGGGGGAAGCAAAAAGCCTCAAGATACTTACTGGGTAAGTGTGTAGGGCTGTGCAAGGGGCCCGAGGGCTGTCAACAATCTATTCTCATTGATGTCATTCCCAGTTCTCTGACCATTGGATTATTTAAAACTCACTTGGTCAGGGCTTCTTGACTTGATTACAACGGTTCCCAGGCTGTGAGGAGTTAAGCCAAAGAAGTTTTCATTAATTTTGCTTCTCCTTAGAGACTTCAGGCTTGCCGTTTCAAAGAAAGCTAGATACCACACTGAGCCAACTATTTGGTGAGCAGTTTCTCCTCTGGGAGGGAGCTGTTGGTTGATGTTCCAGCCTTCCAAATGTCAAATGTTCCTCATTCCCTCTTTGGCTCTGCTAAGTATGGAGAGTCCTTTCTTATTTTCATTTGAGAATGTTTGCTTCCACTGGTAGCTCAGGGAACTTTTACTTGCTGTTTGAAATCTAACCCTGGATCACAAAAGTATGACTAATCCTTCTTACTGGAATCTCAATGTTTTCATCAAGGCCACAGTTTCCACTTCCAATTTTATATAATAAGGGCAAAATCCCAACTGGCAAATATGCTCTTTTTCTTTTTGGTTGATGTACATCAAAATATCTACTGTGTTATGATAAAAAGGGAAGTTTAATAATGGTGATTTTTGCAATTGAAATGATATTTAAAGAGTGGGTGGCTCATGAAATGAGTGTCCAGCTAAGATATTTACACAATGGAGCAATTAAATTTAACCTTTCAGCAGCTTTTCATCTTCTGGACAGAAAGGATATTAGGTTATCTTCTGGCAAGGGTTATGGTATATACAGTGGAGTCACAGCCAATGGAAAGATCTTAGAACAACGCACACATACTCATGCCACAACAATGACTTGCTAAGCAATCGCTGTGATGACCACTGGAGAAAAGAAAGAATATCAGCTAACCACAACCAAGTTTTTGTATTCTGCCCCAGAGGTCCCTTATTACTTCCTCATGTCGTTAGAGCTCCAACAAGGGATTTTTGGAATGATGTTGAGAAGATTTCTGGTGAGGGGGTGGGCGCTAGTGGAATTGCATTGAGATCAACCACATAGTTCTTTTGAGGCAACATCTGACGAGCTAAAAAGGGATGTCTAGGTTTAATTTTGCAGTCTTAAAAGAGATTTCTAAACTCCCCTCAAAACGTCCACCTGGGGAACTGTAAAACATGCTTAGCTCCTACTCCCAGAGTTTGTGGTTCTGTGGGTTAATGTGTCTAGTTGTTTTCCACATCATTCTGGGAGAAGTCATAACTGGAAACTTCTGGCCTTGATTGTCAGTATGTGATGTGGCAACAGAGAAATCACTCTGAAATATTTGATCAAATATATAGGATTTGTTTGTTTTGGCTTTTAAGGCAAAACATTTTGCTTTTTGTCACATCTAGAGATCATCCCTAAATCTCTTGCCTTTTGTATGATTTTTGTGACTCCTCATGGACCAAGACACATGTGGGTCAATTGACAAGCAGTCAGCTGTAGTCTTCCTTAGAAAAACAATGTCCTGGACTTGGGTTGTTATCAGAAACACCTGTCAGATTCCTGAAAAAAGCATTTTATGTAGACTTAGTGAATCTTAGGGAGGGCGTAGACCTTCAGCTTTATATAACCTTTAATCTTATTTTTGAGAAACAGCTAATTGTGAGAGTGATTGAGTTATTCTAATAGAGGATGCTACAGATTTGGTGGTAGGGGATATTAGTTGAAGTGGAAGTGCTTGTACAGAAAGTGTATGACTTGCTTACAATCCCTATAGCTATTCCCTTCACTATTTTACAATTATGTTTTGTACTTGACCCAAAAATACTGAGTAATGTTCATAAATCCCATTGAAAAGGGTAAAAGAGAAATTGACCCTTGGAGTAAATAGAGCAGCTTAAGATGAATCATGAAGTATGGATAGCATCTAAATGGGTAGTGGAATAAGACACAGAGGACTCCAGAGAAGGAGGATAAGCTGAATGGAGTGATTAAGAGAGGATCTAGGATGCCACACTAGCAGGACAGCATGTTAACAGAGAAAGGCATACTGAATAGAAAGTAATGGAGGATAAAACTGTACAGGTTGGACTAGGCTTGGAAAATGGCTTGAAGTTGCAAGAAATCACGAACAACAGCAGTGTTTTATTTGTGTGTGTGCATGAGCAAAAGGATGACTTATTTTGGATATGGAACTTAAATCTTGACTCCTAGGAGGGGAATTGGATAAGGACGGATTTAGCAGGTGTATCAGTGAGCTTGTCCATTACTGGACAAAGCACTTGACACCTCCAGTTTATAGGGAAAGAGGCTTGATTTGGCTCCATTGTTGGTTGGCTCCAAGGCATGAACATAGTGGGAAGCCCAGACAGAGTTCACTGCTGCTGGGAGCAGGGCCAGAGCAGAAGGACCCAGGGACCAGACACTGAGGCAGCATCCAAAACAGCCAAGCTGACAAACATGCCTAACTGTCCCACAGCCTAGATGGAAACTCTTCTCTGAAGATTATTCAGAAATTTTCTGTTCATGGGCCTTCACAGGAATGAAGTTGGGTGGTCTTTCTCTTTGTGGTAATTTGCTTCAAAACAAGCTTAACTTATCAAAGAAAAGGATGCAGACTCATACCAACACATTATGTTGATCAAGCCAATGTTTGTTTTTTTTGTTTTGTTTTTTTTTTTTTTTTGAGACAGGGTCTCTCTTTGTGGTTCAGGCTGGCCCTGAGCTCAGCCTCCAACTCACATCACAGCAATCCTCCTGCCTCTATCTCCTGAGTGGTGGGATTACAGAGCCACCATGCCTGGCACTGTGGTATGTGTTACTGGTTGCTGCTGGGGTGAGTCTCCACGTCCAATATTGTTATGTGGTTACCGGGGATTGAACCTGGGTCCTTGTGTTTGCAAGACAGGTGCGGAACCACTGAGCTATATCCCTGGCCCCCCGATCAAGCCAATGTTTTAGAAATAACCCGAGCCCTGGTTGAAGGAAGGGCTTCTTCAACCTGTAAACGCACATCTGACATGGGAAGGCTGACAGCTCCGAGCAACACGCACAGCAGGTGCCAGTTTTTTGGGGCAGAGAAATATGGAAATTGTTTGTTTTGGTTTTTACTGGGGGCTTTTTCTTAGAAAACCTGTTCAATTTTTCTTGTAACTTTCTTCTAGTCTTTTTGAGAATTCCCAGAAATTGTTACTATGCTCAGAAATTACAAAGTTTAAATCTCTCTCCAGTCATATGTTAAAGAATAATTTCAACTATCATCATGAATAATGATAAAAGAAAGGCCATTTGTCTGTCATGTTTTCAATACAATAAGGGTAGTATGAATTTTCTTTAATGAACTAGGAAAGCTTCTGTTTCATTACAAAATTTTTTGACTGAGTGACAGCTGGAAATTAAACTTTATGCTTATTCTTGAATTAAATGCATCTCATATTAATGTATGTTTATAGGGAGAAATTAAGTACAATTATGACTTTGGAATTTTATAATATCTTCTGTTTTTCTAATTCTGCTGTGAATTCCTTTTTCCTTCAAATGTCTCTCTTCCAGGGGAGAAAAGATGCAAGAATATATTTTTCATAGGTTAGATTACTTTGACAGGGAAACAAATATATTCCTCTTGATGTAGGCATCATTGTCACACCTTAAATTCCAAATCACTGGGAGCGGAATATCAGTGGCTTGCAGAGAGATCTGTCTCATTGTGGTCTTTCTACTCCAGACCTCAGCCATGCTGCCACTCCAACACTGAGTGTAGAAGGCAAGTACTTTTTACCAGCAAGTCCTCAAGGTGTCTGACATCAACTCATAGACATTCTTTTATATATGGAATATAATCCAGTCAAACTTAATAATACTGTTTTTTTTGTTTTTTTTTTTTTTTTGTTACTGGGGATCAAACTCAGGACATCACACTTGCCAGGCAGGTGTGATGCCACTGAGCTAAATCCCCAGCCCAATAAATATTATTTTTGAAAGGAAGTGAGAACTTTTTAGCACTGAGGAACTCTTCAGAGTATGTGTATTCAAGAAGAATGCCATGTATTTCATCCTTTTACATGAAATGTTTAAAGCTGGGTAACCATGGATTAGGCTGTTAATTCATGTTTTAGATTTGGTATTACAGTGCATCATCTGGTATTTGTTATAGGTTCACCTTATAGTTTGCTTATATTTTTAACAATACAATTTCTAGTTTGAAAAATCATTTGAGAGAGAGAGAGAGATTGATTCTTGACACTAAGTTTTCTGCTCCCCGGTAGATCCCTTCACATCAGATATTTTGGTCTTTTTATTTTTCTTCCAGTGCTGGGAACTCCCAGCAGATGTCATTGGAAGGCAGGTCTGTTCAGCAAGTTATTTTATTTTATTTTGTAGAATAGCACATAGAGTTGTTGTATGTAGTAACGATGGTGGGCATTGGTATTGGATTCCATTAATTCATTCATCCCCACCAGCATGAGGATTATTGTAAAGAGGTGGCACTCCAGGGATTTATTCTGGCCATTGCACAATGCAGGATAATCATTTTTCCTCAAAATAAACTGCAGAACAAAGACTTGCAGACTTGCACCAAAGCATTTTATGGGAGACTCTTGAGGCTCACCAGACAGTGCTCTGTATGGCGTAGTGGGGAGGAGACAGACACACAGACACACACTAAATGGGGGATCCAGGACTTAAAAAGAGGCAGCCTCGGGCCAGGGATTTAGCTCAGTGGTTCCGGCGCCTGTCTTGCAAGCGCAAGGACCCGGGTTCGATCCCTGGTAACCACATACAATACTGGGTGTGGAGACTCACACCCAGCAGCAACCAGTACCACATACCACAGTGCCGGGCGTGGTGGCTCACGCCTGTAATCCCAGCACTTGGGAGGCAGAGGCAGGAGGATTGCTGTGATGAGTTTGAGGCTGAGCTCAGGGCCAGCCTGAACTACAAAGCGAGACCCTGTCTCAAAAAAAAAAAAAAAAAAAAAAGAGGCAGCCTCATGGATTCTAAGCCCCTTGACCTTAGTACTGGTAGGGAATAGAAATGGGCCAAATGTGTGTCCTTTCCATGCCTGGCAGAGCACATAGGTAGTGTTTCTATGAAAAGAAGAGGAAAATTATATTGGAACTTCCAAACTTATTCCATGGATATCAAATTCAGGTGGGACAGACAATTTATTTCAGCAAAGGCCAAGACAGGTGGCTTGTGTGCTATAAATGTGAATAAAAGTCAATATAAATTCTCATTAGATTTTATGTAGATATGGAATGATGCCTTTCTGTTTCTTGTAAAGATCTCATTCTGCATTTAATATTGTAAGCACTCATTAGTTACTTAGGATTTTCTCTTACTTCATTAGATGTTTTAAACAAAAATGCATTTAGAAAGCCTCTTTTGTGTAGTTAGAGGGTTAATTAAAAGACTAATTGTCTGGGACTTTTGAATACAATATATCTGGAACACAGTTATTGTAGAAAAACTTCAGACTTCAGGCTGGAAAAGCCTATGATATCCAAGATGGGGGGTGGGAGGGGAGATGTTTATTTATTTGTAATACTAGTTATGTAGGACAACTAGCATTGGTCATTTAAAATCTAAATCTATACGTGCTTCTCTCAGGCAGTTTACATGAAACTTATTCTCCTTCAACATTTTCTTTAGTAAAGGAAAATGGCATCGTGACCTTGAGAAGGATAGTTTGGAAGAAGTAAGAGTAAGCATATCCTGCAGTAAATGGAACTAGAGGAAAACCAGATTCTAAATGTCTTTCACCCTCTATCAGAGAAATTTAATTATGGTGGGTTTGTGCAGTTCATGTTTCAAAGAAAGCAATATCTTCCAAAAGGATAACAATAGTGATTCTCATGTAATTGTAATTTTGTAATTGTAATTGTAATTGTAATTTCCATTGCTGGATTTAAGCATCTGTTGAGAATTATCTATGCAACTCTAGGTACATCTGAAAACGGGTTTGATCTCTGCTCTTCACAGGCACATGCCAAATTCTATCCCCTTCTGTCAGTGGGACACGGTTTTGGGTAAGATATAATGTATTTTGCCAGAGAACCTCTTGATTTCTGCTTCTAGGGGAACTGAAGTGTTGGTTTTACTGGATTTTGTTTCAACCTTAAAACATAATGACTTTAGACAGTGGGGGATGAGAGAAAAGTGTGCTAGCTTCTAAAACTATTATTTTCAAAAAAATTAAGAAACATTTGATTTTCAAGTGGCTTGAGGTGCTAAATCTGAATCATCCTTCTTTAAGAAGAAACATTTAAAAATCTGGAGGAAAAAAGAAAACCAGAAACCTTAGTTGCACTTGCTTCCTCAGGAATTCCCTGTGGAGGATTTGGAGGTTTGTTTTAGGGAAAAACGTTCCCATGGAATGAAGTCTGAAACCCATTTTATGGTACAGTTTTGGACACACAGACTAATTACACTTTGTTGATGAAGAAAGTGGCTGCATTTCTTGGTCACGACTTAAAGTGATAAGAGAGGCTCAAATGTTCTAATATTTGGTTCTGCTGTTTCTTAATCTCTTTCTAAGAGATTCCCCATTTAGTTGGGGTAGACACTTTGCCACATGGTTTTATATGGTTGGACAGATAGCACAGGCCACACACGAGGCTGTGGCTTGCTGGGTCTCTGCCTCCCAGTGGAGCCTTGTGTAGCTTTTCATTTTTAAATTATGCTGCTTTCCTGTTAAGGAAGGAGGAGGTAGTGCCCTCTCAGAACAGCAGATAATGAAGGGCATGGTGAATCCACAAATCCTTTTCTTTTGACCTTTACGTGGTATGCATTTTGGTATCACCTTCCATGGGTATACTTTATTCAGCTAAAACAGGAAAAATGTTTGACTTAAGTAGCAGCAGCAGCACCAGCTGGCGGCACAGTCATGTCTGCCATGAGGACAGACACACCTCCATGCTTGTCTGAGCTCAGAGCACCCCGTGCAGGATGATGTCTACTCCTCACACATCCAGATGAGGTGGGTCTGATTATCATCACATTCTACACATGAGGAAACTGATGCTTTGAGAGATTAACTGACTTGTCCAGAGCCTTCGAAAAAACCACCAATCTTTTCATCTTTTTGAAATTTTTAATCTACATCCTGCCAAATACTCTTAAATTTCTAGACTTTGTTCTACCCCCCCCCCCTTTTTGAATGGATCTAGCTGTGAAGGGAAATTTGATACTTTGGTTTTCTGATTTTCATGGAATTTATGTGTGGAAATAGGAAAGAATACAAAATATCACAGTCAGTTCTTCTACACATACAATTTCATATGGTCCAGTACAGGAATTTAAGCATCAGTAAGTCACTTTATCATATTAACCAGATATTGATGGATCACCCTACTGGAAGGGGATCCTGAATGGGAAACTGCACCTTTACTTAAAAAGTAGATGCTAGTTATCAGTTATTCATTCTGCAAAAATATACTTTGTTTACTGAAGATTAATTATAATGATCCTTTCAATGTGGTATTCCCCATATCCCACTTCTTATGTGATCTTGTGGTAGTTACATCCCTGAGTCTTTATATGTTTCAGGTAAGGATAATGATAGACCATTGGCTTGTCTGTCCATCTGTCTGTCTGTCCTCTTGGTTCAGTATGTATATTTTTAAAATGATATTTCCTTTCCTTATAAAATTCCCTTATACCATACTTGAGGGACATGTCAGGCTTTTGAGCAGAATAGGGCTGGGCACAGGGACACTTGCTCCTTGTCAGGCGCACTCTCCGCGATCCCGAGCGCGTCCCACAGCCTCACACTGTGGATGCTCTTCCGCGTAGCAGCTCCTCACTGGTTGGGTCCCCCTCGCGAAGGTTGCTCTTCAAGCCACTTGATAGAACCTGCTGGTGAATCTGACCTTTAAAAACCGTCCCTGGTCAACTACGGCAGGCGCACTTGCTCAGTTTCACTACACTTATTTTCCACCCTTTGAGCAGTGCGGAGGCCTCTGGGAAGTGCAGAAGGAGCAGCGGGATGCGGCCTGCTCAGAGCCCAGCTGTGTGGGCGGCGGAGGCTTGAAGCCTACTGGTTTTGACAGGTGAAAAGCTATGCACTTAGTCACAGATGAGCCAATTCCAGAAAAGGGTAATCACTCATCTCCAGGACAGGGCTGTTATTTAACTGTGAACTGGCTGCTGCTGGTCCCTTCTGACTTCATTGTTTTGATTCTCCAAATTGCGAGCACATCTCCTTCATGTGGTAGAGATTTCTATCCTCTTGGCATCAAGAGCTACTCGGATGAGAACCGTGGGGCTGCTCTTTAGATAGTGCAAACCCATATATGTTCTGCAGCAACCTTCGCAGAATGGCCGTGAGAAACTAACAGCAGTAGCAGAAACAGAGCACTGCACGTGTTCTGACTGTGAAGAAATGATAAATATTGGGAGTGGTGCTTTTGCTCGTTATCCTGATTGGACCAATCCACAAGACCTACAAGTATCGAAACATCACATGGTACTCCATAAATATACACAACTATTACTAGCCAGTTAAAAATAAGACCAAAAGCTTTTAAATGCACACAATGGAATCAAAACTAATATTGAAAAGAAAATAAATATTGAGCATTTGTTCAAAAAGAATACAAACCACTAAATGGGCTACCTTCACGAAAAATGTTAAAGCTAACAGGCTGTTCGGCACTGCATCTGGACAGGAGGAGGAAGTTAAGGCCTGGGGATACTGTGACCAAGAGGGACGTAAGAGTCATAAGTACTACCTCAGCAAACAAAACAAAAACCGATACTGTGAAACAAGGGTGGCTAATATTTAAATAATTTTCCTTAAAAGAGTATAATCATTTTAAAAAATGGAATCATTTTAAAATCATAATATCATTTTATTATATCACAAAGATAAATACAGATGCTTTAAAATTATTTTTAGAGAAAAACACCATTTAATTTTACATCATAGCTAAAAGGACTGAGTAGGTCAAGAGAGACATCTCTGGTGGAAAAAATGTATGGTACATTGTATGATCATGGGGGAGACTGTTTTGAGAGGCTATCTGAGATGAGGGAAGAAGTAGCTAGAGTCACATAGGGGGCTACACCAAAAGAAATGGAAGAAAGCATTACTTCCTAAAAAATAAAAATTTTGCATAGAGGAAGTAGTCATAGTTTACAACTTGGTTTAGCAGAGAGTAGTTAATATAGTCTTACTATATAAATATTTATATATGTGTGTATCTCAATATATATTTATTTGAATAAAATAATGGGACCACGTAAGGAAACTAATGGTCAGATTTCATTATAAGGGTTCAACAGATTATACTTAAAATTGATCAGTGAAGAAATACAAGTATAAGCACAACTTTTAGAAATATGGAAGTAAATATTTGGAGAAAGTAGTATTAATTTAAAGCTTAAAACAAGAGATCCAGAAATGTTAGTTTCTTTTTGAGTATGACTTTAAGAAATAAAGGTATAACTGGGTGCAGTGGTGTAGGCTTGTTATCCTGGCATTCTGGGTAGCTGAGCCAGGAAGATCACAGGTTCATGCCTCACCCCGGCAACCTAGCAAGACCCTGTCCCAAAATACCAATCCATAAAAAATATCTCGGTATATAGCTCAGTGCAAAGGTCCCAGGTTCAATGCCAAAAACTGGAGGAAGAAACAACAAACAAAAGAAAATCTCCAGATCTTTAAAAAAATCAAGTTTTCCATAAAACCGTATGTCTGAGTTCCCATGTATTATAACCTATCAAAATATTGGGCCCTGATTCCTCAACATCTATGGCCATTTGGACCTAGAATGGATGCCACTTGGAAAGGGACTGTGGTCTCACTGTTTCTTTCTCAACTAGCCCAATAGAGGGCTCTTTGTTGTGTCAAGAGCACTGAGATAAAATTTCTTAGCAAATTTGAAGTATACTGTACAGAATTGCTAACTAAAGTTACATTGTTATACATTTGATCATCAGAATCTATTGATATAGATGATTCTCATGCAGATCTCCACCATCTCATCTTGTCCATCAGCCTATTTCCATGGTGAATGCCTGGCTCATGTGTGTTTATTCCATCCCAATGTGGTCCTTCTAAGGGGCTAAAAGATGAGAACCCACTGCATCTTACAGCAGATGATTGTTTAATGTGTTAGTTTGCACTTATTTTGCTTTCATTGCCGTGTATACTGGTTCACAGTGCAGCCTTGTCAGCAAACTAACAGTTGGGTTATTGATGAGGCCAGCGGAAGTGCATGTGGGTGATTCTCAAGTCTAGAGCTTGTTCTCTCTTTCCTTCTCACAGAGACAATCCTGTTGTACTGTGCTCTACCATGGACTACTGTTGACTTTAAGGAACAGATAGTTGGTGTCTAACAAACTTGTTAGAAGTGCAAAATTTCAGGTCCTAATCCAGGCCTTTTGAATCAAAATTTGCATTTTAATAAGACCTCCAGTGGGTGAACTGTATTCTATACACACCAGAGTCTCAGTAGCACTACTGAGACTAGTTACTACTTCTGCATAGTCCATATAATACAACCACGCACCGTGGTGTGACCATTTGGTTAGTACCAGACCATATATCATGGTCATTCTACCTCACATGGTGTTGTAAGTATCTTAGTTTGTGAAGGCAGCACATCAACAAGATCATCTTATGATGTATTCGCTCCCTGACCTCATCATTGACTGTACACAGCAATTACAGAAAATGCTTAATTGCTGTATTCAGGGTACGGACAAAACCTGTCAAACAAATGAAAAACCACAAGCAGATGGAAGAGACACAAGTTCCCTTCTGGCAAGGGATGGGTCTATATTTGCAAAATGGTTAAATTCTAGGTATTTGACTTATGCTTAGCCTTTTTGGAAGTGGATATTATTCCATTTCTGTGGCCTTTCATGTTGAGTTTGTGTTCTGTATTGGTTTATGTGGGAAAGCTGACTAAAGCTCCTCATTTCAAAATAACACTCAATTTTTTTTTCCCCAAGGAGCAAGTGTTTGTGATTTTTATCCTATATAAAACCGTACATCTGGTGAAATAATCTAGAGCCTGGAAAGTAACACTGGCGAGGAGTCTGCAGAACTCTGCAGGTCTAGTTGAAGCCTGAGGTACCTCTCTGTTATCTCCTGAGCCCCACTTGGTGATACATTGAAGTGGAGTCCCCTCTTTCTTACTCTGCGGTTGAGAGTATAGTTTGGCATAAGTCTGGTAGAAGCCGATTTTGATAAGTATGTACAACATTTTCAGAAATGAATGTTCTGTGATCTAGTAATTCTGCTGGTATAACTTTAAAGAAACCTAGTGTATCCATTCTGTAATAAGATGGCTATAGGAGCCAACAAGTGAATGAATGTTTTTGTTTGTTCCACAATTCACCCTCCACCAGCGCTCCACCTTTGTTCTTCCCTTCTCCCCGCTTGCACACAGTAACCGAAGACCCTTTTGTAAACCCTTTAATCTCACCAGAAATCTCTTTCTTCATTTGGATAAGAAGGGGTTTGAATTAAAGGCACTGCAGCTAATATCATCTGTGCAGACAAACTGAGAAGTATTTCATGTGCTCATCTGAAATGCAGCTTCTTGGTCCTAGCTCAGGACCATACCCTGTGACAAGTTCTCTTTTCTCGCTAGAGGAGGAAGGTGAGGCTCGCAGAGGCTTCATATACACTTTAGCAAAAGGTGGAGTTGGAATTTGAATCCAGGTCTACTGATCTGAATTCCAAAGCATGTTCTATGGCTCTTAAGTGCTCGGGAAACAGGTGTATAGACAGGTACAGAACCCTTCCTTAATGAATTTACATCCTAGCAGGGAGATCTTAGGATGATTTTGGTCACCTGTACTACCCTGTCTTTAAAGTGACTCTCTGTGGAAAGGTTTTTATAAATCTTTAACTTGTTTACTTGGAATTAGAAGATCTGGTTTTGATTTTGAGTTATAAAAAGAGATATTCCACTCTACAATATTTAGTATTTAATTCCTAATGAAAAATGCTTCAGTTTTGCTTCTAAGTCTTGGCAGTTCTCCAGTAGGACTGCAGATCACTTTCTTGGGAGGATGGTGTGTCCTACATGAGCTGGGACAGGGCCTGTGCTTGGTCTGTGGATTGTGGATACTCAAGTCAGCTCTATGGTCTACTGTTATGTGGGAATACTGATTTTGCTTCTAGTGGGTATTAGGTATTGGCCTGGGGATTCCTTCAATCTGTAATGTTTCAGTACTCATTATTGTCCTGAGTGATTTGCTAACTGTTGAGGAAAATGACTCTTTTCCAGGATTACTCAGAGAAATGTATTTATTGAGCACCTCTTTGGTGCCTGGCGCTATACAGTCATGGCCTACCCCGGACAAAGTCCTCAGTGGTCTAGATCTGGATGTACTCAGATCACTTTGTCAACAGCTCATTTTTAAACCCTTTCCACCCATTTTGGTAAAGTTAACACTAAATGTCATTAATTAAGAAAATAATCAGTTGAAATGAAATTATAGACAATTGGGAAGAATGGTCATGCCAGCAATGTTCTGAAATTAAATCATTATTTTTCAAGAGGATCTGAAATATGTTGTCCTCATGTTAGAACTGTGAATTATTATTAGATTATCATTATTATTTTGTAAATGGAGTCAGAGAATTTGGTTTCTTTGAGAATCTTGTCATGTCATTTAAATGCTGTTTCCCTATGCTTTGTTTTCAGTGTTCTGGGCTGCTGTGGTTAGTGCTGATAAGGGCAGATAATCATGTGGTCTTCAGGTGATGAGAAATGCAAACAATTTAAAAATATCACATGTATAGAAAGAAGCAGCAGCAGTAACACATGCTTAAAATAATTACCTAGTTTGATAGCATGTGTGCAAGCTTCATTAAAAATTGCCAAATTGCTCTGATGGACCTCATTCCATTTTGTTGGAAAGTTGCCCATGGCACTGGAGCCCTAATTAATGGGATCAGTTGTCTCTACCAAATGGTAATAATTCAATGTCTTAAATACTAGTTTGCTTTCTGTTCGTTATTCAGTGAAGCAAAGTCAAAAAGAAGGGAACCCTGATAAAAAAATCCTTATAATGCTGTTCATAAACTTTTAGTTTATTGATTGCATGATGAACACACAATTTGCCAAAATTTGCTGCTGACTCTAAAACTTGGCTTACATTGAGACTATAAATGCTTTTGTTGAATGCCACCTACACCTATGTACATTTAATTAAATGAAGCCAGAATCAAGATTCTTGATCTCTGTGAACTATGTAAATTCACCATAATGGGATGGAAATAGCAAAACAAGAAGTTAGGGCTGTACCTGTGGGGCAGTTGAAGGCTTAGCTGAGAGCACTGGCTTTGTCCCATTCATCATCTCTATATACCAGGCAGAGACTTATGGATATTTGTTACTTCATATCAGCACATGAAAGAGGCTCCTGTGAATTTTGTGTCCCAATGAGTTTTTCATGTGCATTAGACACAACTTCTCTCTCTTTTTCTGCATGTATGACTTCTTCCTCTGGAAACCAGTGATGATCAGGAATTAGAATTGGGCCCTAAAACATTCTGATGTAGTCTCTGCTTGTTGGAACTTTTCCCATTTTCTTTTAGGAGTTTTCTATTTTAGGGTCAAGGCCATACAATTTGCCTAATGACATAGAACCAGGACATACTAGGTCCTTTCCCTTTGGTCATCCCTATCCCTCATCCTCAAACACTGATCCAAGTCTCCTACTTACTTGTTTATTTACCACGTACACACACATACACACACATATACATGAACGTGCACACACACATGTCCACAATGCATCCTTATCCAGTCATTTATTTATTTATTTATTTTTCTAGTACTGGGGATCAAACTTAGGACCTTGAACTTATAGAGCAGTTGTAACATCACTGACTTACATCCCCAGCTCCCTCGTCATTCATTTTAATTGGAAGGATAATTCAATGATATTTATGAAGTAGCTTTTTGGCTGTGTCCTTAAAAGACTATGAACTTCTGTAGTGTTCTTAATCACTTCATCATACCCCATATCTTAGAAATATTTGTTATGAAATTTTTCTGAAGATTCATTTGCATTCAGTCATTTAATTTTTATAGAAATGGTCTCTTCTACTCACAGTTTTGAACTTTGTTTTCTATAATCAAAACAATAGGTCTAATCAGAATTTTCAAATCAGAACAAAAACAAGTGACAACACAGCAGTTAGGAGGAGTGGACAGGGGACCAGAGGTGAGCACTATGACTCTAAGTGTCCAGTATTGCAAAGGCATCAGTAGCCATCGCTCAGTCTCAGGACTTGATTACAGGAGATTAGCTAGGAGAGATGTAGGAGGGTTTGTACTGAGCCAGTCTTTTATAGAGTGTACCATGAATCTTCATTGTAACTGTGAGGACTGGGCATTATGAAGCAAATTCATACAAATGATAAATAATTTCTGTTAAGTAGGGTGTCCACAGCCACAATGCTAGCAAGTAGCAGGTTAGGAAACCAAAAAAGCCCCCAAAATACGGATTTGACTCTTTCCAAAGACTATTTTTAACCATCAGGCTTTATCAAAATAATGGATTTTGACTATATGAAAACTCAAAGAAATCACACTTACAGAGAGAATGTAGATGTTGCAAATGAAATGTCCATTTTAATCAATAACTAATTTTCCCTAATTAGTAGGGATAGTTCTTCTTACAGGATTGCACAGAAAAGTTTTATTGAAGAACTTTACGGGGTGGGATTGAAAACACAGTGATTTTTGGATTCTGCGTAAAGGAGTTTAAATGCACCAATTGGCCATTCTTTTTTTTTTTTTTTTTTTAGGTTTTTTTGAGACAGGGTCTCGCTTTGTGGTTCAGGCTGGCCCTGAGCTCAGCCTCAAACTCACATCACAATCCTCCTGCCTCTGCCTCCCGAGTGCTGGGATTACAGGCGTGAGCCACCACGCCCGGCACTGTGGTATGTGGTACTGGTTGCTGCTGGGTGTGGGTCTCCACACCC
>PVIR01005682.1:13651-31391 GCA_004026965.1 Petromus typicus | reverse complement strand
ACCCTTGCGCTGGCAAGACAGGTGCCGGAACCACTGAGCTAACTCCCCGGCCCCAATTGGCCATTCTTGCTTTAAGCTATTTACTAAAAACTTTGCCATCTCAACAGTGAGTGATGTCACACTTAATATATCTCAGGACTCAGCTTGATTTCGGGCTGCTTAAAGAATTCTAACCCAGGAGCATGGGGTCCTGGTGACAGACATTTGTTTACTTGTGCTTCTTTGTACTTGCTCCACGCTATTTACTTTAAACTCTTCAGTTTTGATGAAAGCTTTGATGTTTAGAGATAGTAAGTAGAATAATTAGGAAATGTTTGATGGTTTTATTGGTGATTTAGACTGTGATATGCACTGTGATATAAAGTAAGAGATGAACTTGATTTCACATGTGCCTATTTTTTTTTCTCTTCTCCCCTCTGTAGGGATTAAAGGATATTTTTAAGATTAAAGTAAAAAATTAACTTTGACTTTCTGAAATAAATCTTGGAGTAAGTCAGTAATTCATTTTGGCTTCCCAAGAGCTCTTGAAAATAAGTGCTTTGAATTTCTAATCATATGTGGGGCAGCCAACTCAATTGCTTCTCCTTCTCTTCAATGAATTCAATATAATCTCGGTTTAATCAGTCTTTGGGATCTCTGAGACTAACTGGAATGCTCCTGCCTTAATCGAATTGCCTTGCCATTCAGTCTCAGCTCACACACAGCACTAGCCTACTTATCTCACCGCTTCTGCATATCTTTGTGCATTCAGGACTAACTGCTGTCATTCTGGCTTCTGAATTGTAACACAGTGGTGTGTGCTGGTCCATGCTTAACATTTGGCTGGTGTTGAAACTAACATCAAAAGAAAACAATGCCCTGGTCTTGAATGACACCATTTTTTTCTGATTTCCACAGGGTAAATGCTTCGTCAGTGACTTATTTCAAGCCACCAACCCAATGTCACAAGGCCTTCTCTGGCATCCCAACCAGCATGGAAGTTTCCCAGTCCTCCCAGTCCTTTCATCACACACGTGTCCTCTCTCTTCCTGGCTTCATTTTTAGCCTTAGCATTATTTTCTAAGATATCTCACCTACTCAGCTTACTTTATTTTTAGGGTGTTAGCTTCTGGTGGGCAAGGCTTTCGGATGTGCTCCGTGGTAGAATATGTACTCAGCCCCTGTGTGGCCCTGGGTTCTGTTCCCAGCCCAAACAAAACAAAACAAAAACAAAAACCTAAAAGAGTACATGTAACATATTTAACAAAATACTAACATGTAGTGAATTTTCAGTATTGATTATTATTATTACTGCTCTTGCTGGTAACAGCCAAGTCTTGGTGCCTGATGTTGCTACATTAGTCCACACTTCTCTCTGTGTCTTCTTTTCTCCCACCTTTGACTCTGTCTCCTGCTTTCTTTTCTTTACTTTCCTTCATTAGCTTCTCTTCTTTCCCTGTCTGTGCCGTGGGGGGCCCCACGCTGTATGCTCGGGGAGGAGAGTGATGATCACAGCAGTCGCCTCCCCAGTGTCTCAGTCAGGCACCAAGTGGAGAGTGAGCAGCAGAAAAAGGCTCATGGCAGGATTAAGGCTCCTTGTCCTTCCGCATCTCCACCCCATTTTTGAATTCTTAGTGCTGAGAGCCCAGGATCTTCTTGATTCATGTCAGTGACAGGAAGTGCATGATTTTAAGGGCATGTTGGCTTCTTTTTCTTTCACTTATTACAGTATAAGTGGAAATAAAAATTGTATGTTTTTAAGGATATACAATGAAATATTTTATATACAGGTACTCTGCTGGTATGATTATTACAATCAAGCTAGTTGACCTATTTGTCACTTCATATACTTTCCATTGTGTATATGTCTGTATGTGTGTATATATGTAGGTGTGTGTGCGTGTTGAGAACACTTCAAGTCTACTTTTTCAGCCAATTTCTTGGATCCAGTAGGTTGTTGTCCATTATAGTCACCATGCTGTGGATTTGGAAGGACATGTTTTGCTGTTTATGAGTGTAACCTGGGTTTGGAGGTGGAAATAATAGAAACTTAGGTAATGAAAGATGTAATATAACCAAAGGCAGGAAGAAGAGGGGCAAGACTGCAGAGATTTGAACTGAAACAATTTGTTTTCCCTGGTTTGGAAATTTAATAAGGACAATAAAAGCAGTGCTCCACCTAAGAGGGTCTCAGGAGAAACAGAAATTGATGCTGCTTTAGTCTCTGATGTCCTGAAGCACTGACTTCCTTGAGCCTAGTCTATAGGTAGGAGATAAAGGATATAAATGGCATGAGATGATGAACTGCCTGAATTTGGAGAGAGGGCAGTTTTCAACTTCTGCTCCATAAAAATTAAGTGAAAGACATTTCCTGTTCCTGTGAACACTCTGCGAGATTTTTTTTTATCAACAAAACCCAAAATTATTTTTGTTTTTGTTTTTATTTTTTTTTTTTAGGTTTTTGGAGACAGGGTCTCGCTTTGTGGTTCAGGCTGGCCCTGAGCTCAGCCTCAAACTCACATCACAGCAATCCTCCTGCCTCTGCCTCCCGAGTGCTGGGATTACAGGTGAGAGCCACCACGCCCGGCACTGTGGTATGTGGTATGTGGTACTGGTTGCTGCTGGGTGTGGGTCTCCACACCCAGTATTGTTATGTGGTTACCGGGGAATCGAATCCGGGTCCTTGCGCTTGCGAGACAGGCGCCGGAACCACTAAGCTAACTCCCCGGCCCCCAAAATTATTTTTAAGAAATCCCAAGAAACTTTATTCACCACAAATAACATGGGAATTAAAGGCATTACAAGATTAAGGGCACTCATGAAGCAAGAAGTTTTTCCAGTTAAATAGAACATTCCGTTTGAGTTTGAACTGCAGATGACGTGACTGTGAAGTAGCTCACAGTGCTGTTCCAATCGTCTAATTTCCACTTTATCCACAGCTCCTTACCTTGTGAGGTGTGAGAGGTTGGTTTTATAATGATGCTGCTTTTTCTAAACCATTGAGGGCTGGATAGAGAAGAGGCCTATGGGTCCTCCGAAATAGCAAGAGAAAGTGGGTGATGTCACCCTGAGTAAAGGAAGTCCTTCCTTGTGGCATATTTTAATTCTTACCTTGCCGGAGAGAACTCCCACTTTGGCAGAAGCTGCTGAGCTCTATGGGAAATGCTGATGAGGAGTGTGGATTGCTCAGGAAGGATTATGTAGAGAAACAGAATTGAATGAATATGCATCTGCGCCTAGTTGTAATTATGGAAGGAGGTTCATTACATTGGCTTTAGGATCAGAGCCTGGAGAGTCCACAGTGGCCATCTGTGTACAAGAAAGTCTGAGCATCCAGCAGCTGCTCAGACAAAGGAGCTGGAAGCCTGAAAGCAAGAGTGAGGCCAAGGTTGAGGTCCTGGAATCTTCGCGGAGTCATCGGTGTGAATCTGCACTGATGTGCTGGAGAAACTGGAGTCTGAGGCCCATAGGTGATGCTGACAGCAGATGATGAAATCACTCAAGCAGATTTGAGCTTGCCCTCCCAGGCCAGCTTTATCCTTCTTCCTCTTTTCCTTCCACTTGGGCTGCTATCCCCATTTAAGATTCCCACCTTGCTAACCGAATTGGCTGGTCTACATGACAGTTACATCTGGAAACACTCCCATAGACACACCCAGCCATGTGCTCTATTAACCAGCCAGGAGTTTCTTAATCCAACGGAGTTGGCAAGACTAGTCATCACAGTCTCCCGAAGCAGGAATATTGATGCCCATCCGCTGTGGGGGCATCCCCTTTCAGAGCTGGGAAGAGTCATGGAACATGCATCACTCTATCCCACTGCTGTGACTGTATGCAGCTGGCCCAGCCAACCCTGTGGGGCCAAATAGATCAGGCCTAAGTCTTAGTCTCCCTGCTCACCAGCTGTGTGACCTTCTGAAAGTCATTTAAACTTCCTACACATCAGTTTCTTCAGCTGTAAAAGAGGAATAATGCTTGCTTTCAGGGTTATTATGACAATATTTGGTCTCTTCTGTGTCAGATCTGTGTTAGATGTTGGCAGTGTAATAGTGTGCAAAAAAACCCTCCTCCTTTCTCTCACAGAATCTAAAGGCCATGGGAAGGACCTTGAAAAATGATACCTATCTTATTATTTTAAAAAATGAGGATATTGCAAAACCAAGAAGTTAAAGAGCATACTCCAGATTGTAGAGTGAATGATTGCAGAATTTCACATGAAGACTAGAGAATTTAAAAGCAAGTTGTCCCTGGAGACTCACACCCAGTAGCAATCAGTGCCACATACCACAGTGCCGGGTGCGGTGGCTCACACCTGTAATCCCATCCCTCAGGAGGCAGAGGCAGGAGGATTGCTGTGATGTGAGTTTGAGGCTGAGCTCAGGGCCAGCCTGAACTACAAAGTGAGACCCTGTTTTAAAAAAAAAATCAAGTTGTCCCAGAGCTGCTGGCATGGTTCAAAGCCTTGGTGATAGGCTGGGCCTCTAGACTCATTTGGAGGCATCATTTTTTAGTCAGATAATGCCATAGCACAGAGCCCCCATGATTGTCAAATCTTGCCGCTTCAGACTTATATCAGGTCAATTGGAAAAACTCCAAAGCCACAACTAATTCATTCTGTAGGGAATCTGTTATACCCTCGTGGATTCTGGAACATCTGCTCAAAGGTTGGTAACTTAAGCCAGAGATTTAAGCTTAAATGAGCTTTGATTTGTATTGACTACAGAACTGGTATCGAGGAGAATGTCCATTTGGTAGTACAATAGCTCCCCTTAAAAGACTCCTGTAAGGCATTTGAGAATTTGGTGCCAACAAAAACCTGCTTCCTCCTTTCTTACAATGAAGGCTTATGTAAATAATCATGTTTGCGATTTTATGTCCAACTTCCTGAAAGACTTGGACTCAAATTCTGTCCAGTTGCAGGAAATGCATTAACCCTCGAGATTGGCATATACATCTCCTTCTCATTTCCTTAGTCTTGCCATGCCACTCAACTGTATTATTTTACTGTTTGTACATCCTTTTATTTGAGATAATATGCCAGACTAATAGGTTATGAATTGCTTTCTCTTGTGGGTAGAGAGTACCAGTAAGAGGAAGAAATGGGCCACTGAGGGAGGTAACAGAGGAGACTGTCAATGAGGGTGACCACTGACAATTATTTTGTCTTAAACTTCTCTTACCAGGTAACTACGTGTTTTCTGTTTGCTGCTGATGGGTTGTTGCCTAAGACCAATGATCTCACAGTTGACCTGGATCTGATCTCACAATGGATGTCTTCCAGCCCTTCTCTTTATTTTCTGTGTACCTTTCCTCCTATCAGATAAAACGCAGCAGTTAAAACCTTTTGGTCCCGTATTTCCTGTTTATCTAGCTTTGCAAGGTGAGTGTAGCCTTAGCTTCCAGGATACTTGTAATGATTAGGAATTTGTTCTCTGACCAGAGCAATCTTTACCTCTGTTTTCTTTCCCTTTGTGCACTAAGTTTGTGTCAGTTTTCTACAAAGCAGCATGTTTTCTGCAGAATGAGCTCTTCTATTCTTGTTCCTCATCAAAAAGGAATATAAATAATATAGTTGGACCTAGCCCTTAAGTAATAATGTGTTTTGACCAAGCAAGAACACAGAAGCATAACAAAATAATCTAGATTTATCTTCACCCTCCCCCAGAACATGGTGAGCTCACAGGAAGAGTCACAAAGAGACAGCCTCTTGGCCAGATCTTTTCAGAGGAAGAAGTAAGAGCAGCTATGAAGCATATGAAGAAATGCTCAACATCACTGGTCATTCGAGAGATGCAGATGAAAACAACACTGAGATTTCAACTCATTCCATGAGGAATTGCTGCTATTTTAGAATTAGCCAGCAACAAATGTTGGCGAGGCTTCAGAGAAGAAGGAACCCTTCTCCATTGTTGGTGGGAGTGTAGACTCACAGCTTGGCCCAGCCCCACTGAGGCTGCTGTGCTCTGTCTTCTGCAGATCCTTTTGATTCAGTTCTCTCTTCCCTCACTCCTAGCCTTGGTGTGAGAATCTCTCTGCTCCTGTCATAGCTGCAATGAAACAAAACAAAACATATGCCGATTGCAGTGAAGAACGTCCTTGAAGAAGCACTATAAATCATCCATTTAATCTCACCACTGCCACTGAATCTACTTTAAAAATATTCTAGGAGATGGAAGGTGAAAAATATATAATGAATATTTCCAATGAGTGTGGAATTATGCTGTCGCCAGGAAGTGCACCTGTGTAGTTGGAGTGATCTATTTGCTTTTTTCAGACAACACCAGTTTTACTTGAAGCTATGTTCATTCAGACATTTTACATCCATTTCCTTGAAAATGATTGTCACGTGAAGGAGGAAAGCTGACAATATTTGTTACCAGCGGTAAAATTTGAGTTTTCCAATGATAATTTGAATTTAGAAAAATGCATAATTCTTAGTGTAAACAGGGACCACCTCCAATATTTATAAGTGCTTTGATGAGTTGGTGCTCTTAATAAATATGATTTTCAGATATTGTGTAATGCAATATCTCAAGATTTGGAAGTTCTGCCTAATTCAGCAAGCCAGTATTGTTTCAAAAAGGTCCATGTGTGATGTTATAAAATCATCCATGAATAAAAGATTTATTGGAAATTTAAAATTTTGGCAAATGCATTTATTTGTACAGTTGTTACCCTTCCAATGGATTTTAATTTAATGGGGGAAGGAAGGTCTATTAATATTATTTTAGATTCTGCTTGATGACTAATCTTTAATAAATTAGCACCTCAGTTTTTGTGTAGTGTCAAAGAGCAGTATTATCCACTGTTAACCGAGAGGAAGTGTTCTGTCATTTCTCTAGTATATTTGATGAAGCTTGACTCTGCACCTCTTTTAAGTAGAAGAAATTACTGCATTGTATAGAATATGTAAGTACTTGATGAAAATGGTGGTGATAGTGCATATATCTTCTAGGTCGATTTGTTGTGGTTGGTACTGCAGGTTGAACCTAGGATCTTTGTGCTGAGCAACATCCTTGGTTACCTGTTTGCCTTCATTCCCTTTCCCTCTTTCCCTGTCTCTCTACTGTCTGTCTCTGTCTGTCTCTCTTGCCAGGGCTTTTGTTAAATATTTAAGTAGCCAAACCTGGGCTTGAACTTGTGATCTTCTTGCCTTACATTTCCAGAGTGCTGTGATTATAAGCATGTGCCACCACATGAACTGCATTTTTAGTAAAGAGATATGTAGGAATATCAAGTAATGCAAACTATCACATTATCTTTTTCTATTAATTGAGTTTTTCATTGGTACATTTTATGTAAAAATCAAGATCACACTCAACACAGGATTTGTACCAATATATGACATGAGTTAATTCCCATTCCTCTACCTACCCTACAACCTCACCACCCCACATATACATATGCTTTCTTTCTTTTCATAATATCATATTTTTCCCCTCACTACTTACCCCTACCCTTTTCCCTTTGAATATTTTCTATTTTACAATATTAAATTATCCTTTAAGAAGGTATATTTATTTTTTGTAGAAAAGATTACTAATGTTCACAAACAATGGCTGCTAATGATTTATCATGGCTTAAAAATCAAATTAAAATTTATCATGAAAAGATATTGAATTTTTAGAGCTGGCAGTAGTGGTGCACATCTGTAACCCTAGCACTCTGGCAGCTGAAGCAGGAGGACTGAGAGTTCAAACCCAACCTGGGCAATTTAGTGTCATAATGAGACCCTGTCTCAAAGTAATAAGAGATCCAGGGCAGCAGCTGCCCTGGGTTCAGTCCCTCATACTACACACACGCAAAATGAATGTATGGTTTTGTCAAATGCCTTTTTCTGCATATATTGAGATATTCATGTTTTTATTCTTCATTCTGTTCACAGAGTATATCAAGTTTATTGATTTGTATATGTTGACCCATCCTTACATCCCAAGGACTGGTGAGGGATCCTGCCTGATGGTGGGGATCATCTTTTTAATGTGTTCCTGAACTCATTTTTTGAGTATTTTGTTAAAAGTTTTTACCACTGTGTCATCAGGATAATGGGCTGGAATTTTCTTGTAATATCTTTGTGTGGCTTTGATGTGAGGCCTTGTCAGATGAATTTGGAAGCATTGCTTGGTCTTCAGTTTTTTTCTGAAGAGTTTAAGAAAGTTTGGTATTAAAAATAAGAAAGTTTGGTGTTAATTTTTTAGATGTTTTGTAGAATTTACTACTGACATCATTTGATCCTGAGCTTTTCTTTGTCAGGAAATATTTTTGTTGTTATTTCAGTTTTTCTCACTTGTATCGGTCTACTCACATTTCCATTTGTTTATAATTTGGTCTTGATAGATTTTCTGCTTCTGTGAACTTTTTTATTGCTTTTATATTTTCTAATTGTTTGGCACATAGCTGTTCACAGTACTCTCTCATAATCTCTTATATTTCTAGGCTACCACTTGTAATGTGTTTTCTAACAGTTCTAATTTTATTTATTTGAATTTTTATGTCTCATTCTAGCTAAAGATTTGTTATTTCATTTTTTCATTTCAAAACAAAATCTCAGTTTCATTGATCTTTTGATTGTTTTTATAATCTCTGTTTCATTCATTTCTGCTCTGATCTTTAATATTTCCTCCCTTGCACTAACTTTGGCCTTAATATCTTGTCCTTTTTTAATTTCTTGAAGTCTAAATTTAGGTTGTTTGAGGTTTCTCTTTTTCTTTCAGGAATTCATTACTGCAGACTTTTCTCCTAGAACTGCTTTTGTGGCATTCCATAAATTTTGGTTTCATTTTTAAATTTCAATATACTTTTGACTTCTCTTGTGATTTCTTTGTTTCATTGATTGCTTAGGAGTATATTGTTTCATTCCCACATATTTGTGGACAGTTTCAATTTCCTTCTGTTACTGATTGTAATTTCATGTCAAGAGATGCCATTGTCAGGACTGTCTTTCTGAAGATATGTTCATATTTCATAAGTTACAACTAACTAACATCATCAAGATGGTAGATTAGGACTTTTCCTAGTCTATCTGCTCCTAGGAACATCAACTCAAATAACTATGCATACCTAAAAATATCTTCACAAGAGCTGAGAAACCAGAGGAGAAATGACAGCACCTTCAGGTAGCACAAAAAAACCACCATACATTCCTAGGTACATGTATACCCACACAAACACTAATTATTTGAGAGAGGAGAGAAATCTGATCTTTTCCCAGTTTCTCTTTTTTCTTCATCATGTTTGTTTAAAAAGTTTTAGCACTTTCTTATTTAAAATACAAGTGACTATCCCTTTTTTCTAAGATCAAGTCTAATGTGTAATCTAAGCACTTATAGATCTTCACAATTTTGGCCTCACTTGGTACTGTTCACAGGGAATATAAACCTAAATTCACAAGAAAGGAAAGCTGTACAAATCTGTATTTTTCCATCAGGTATCAGTCTCTTGAAAGCATACTCTATTAGCTTGTCCCCAGTTATATTTATTTGCAACCATACAACTAATTAAACTCAGCTATCTGCTTGGAGCCTACATCCAACGACTGAGCATCTTTTCCTTTCATTCTTTAAAGCTGTAACCGTAGATCCCAAATGGATACCCAGCTTTCAGTCTGGATTCGATTGCAATCATTTTTCTATTTGTCTAGGTCTTGTGTCTCCTCCTGGAGAATGTAGGCCCTGAAGAAACAGGGCCTTACTTCACCACTACTTCTCATCGTGAGAGCGGTGTCCAGCACACAGGAGGTGTCCAGTGAATGAAAAGGTAGAGAGGAGGGGAATGTTTTGTGTTCCAACCGGTGAGGTTTTACTCTCATTTTGCATTATTGCTTTAGTTCTTCTACATTTAAGGATCTTATTTTACCCTTCATGGCTTATACCAAGTCCCTCCTCTCTCTGGAAATCTTTTTAGATTCCATGGCCTAGTCTGATATTTCCAAGGAGAATATCCTATAGCAGATATTATATCAATTACTGTGGCATGTCACATCTGAAGTGCTCCTTTCTCACAGCCCTTGATTGTTTTGTGTCTTCATACATGTGCTCCATCCTCACAGGGACACAATGATTTCCCTAGAGTGTGTCGACCATGGTGGATTCCTTTTGCTTCTGGGTATACTACAAAGTCTTATGTTAATAATGAAGTGAACTGAGAGGGCTTGGGTACACTTTCTATTCATGTCGCAACAAAACAGACAAGGAACCATTTGTGCAGTTGGCAGCTCTGTGTGTGGTGTGATTTCTGAAGCATTAAGAAAAATCTCTTCTCTGCCTACACTTTTCTGGCCCATTCCTGCCTCCACATTTGCTCAGATGTTTAAAGTTCCTTTTATGGCAAGTTTCTGAGAAATTGTTAGGTTGAAAGATAGAGAAAGGTATTTTAAATGCAAATGTCTTTCAGAAAAGGCAAAGCAGTGACTTACATTCATATTTCCTGACTGATAACTTGTCTCTTTTTGAAAACAGACTTAATGGAGCATGGGAAGGTGCTGGATTCTCAAGGTGGGAAAGCTGTGGAAAAAGGGATCCGCGGATCTAATTTACACAGTAGCCTGTCAGCCCTGACCTGGACAGCTGCCTGGGAAAGAAAGATATATTCTTTGCTTTAGAATCAAAGCAGACACTTTACTTTAGGCAACTGTGGTCTAATCACCCTTTTGATGAACAGAGTAAAATCACTGCTTTGTGAACAGAACGCTGGTCTGAAAATGGGGTGATTTTCACTTTTAGGGTTTTGTGAGTAAAATCAATATAAAATGAGTATCAAAAGCTTTTGTATAGTTCTTTTTTAATGTGAATCATCCTCATTGCCCGGGTAAACATATTCTTTTAGGAGTGGTGGAGGCATTGCAAGATTAGGCTGTTTATGTTTTCCCTATTTCCCTCTCTTATTAAAACAGTGGTCCTAAACCTTTTGGAGAAGAGGAGCTGGTTTATATTTTTCAGGATGTTTGGAGATGTAAGGAGAAGAAAAATGTGGATATTAAAGAAATCCCTGAGAATTAGGGGCAAGCATAGGGGTGATGGTGCTACTATTGTCTCTGAGAGGGACACTACCTCTGAGAGACATGAGAGGGAAATGGATTCTTTCCTCACTTGGAATTACACCAAACTATAAAAGAAGGCTAATCCCAAGGAAAAGTAGGTCTAAGAATATTTCCAATTTTGAGCAAACTAGAGCCCAGAGAATTGGCTTGCGTGAAAGTCTCACAGATGCATTTTGAGCCAAGTGCCTTTTGATGACTTTCTGCTGCTTGTGCCACACACTGCAGAGATGAACCGAATCGCTAAGCGCCAAACCCCAGAGCATGTTGCAGAAATCCCTGTGTGAGCTGTCAGAGGTAGATTTGACCTCTAATGTAGGGTAGGAATGACCTTATAAATACTTGAGGAGTACAGTGTTTATAAAACATCAATGTTTTCATAGGTTTTACCTAGGAAATTGAGCCAAATTTTATGCTCTAGAGACACATACTACTTCCCGCCAGCAACCAAAACAGCTTTGAAGTGATGGTATCATGACTCATGGTCATGTAACATTCCCGTTAGGCCCATATCAGCATATTTGTCATTATATTATTACCCACACACCCACAGGATCCTGGGAGGTAAAATAAGATTCACACTAAAGAATTTAGTTACACTCATTTCGCTTTGATTCAAACCAAACTTTTGAAATGATCCTTGTTGGGGGTTCATTTTTGCTTCTACTAAAGGGATACAGTAAAGATACACATCAGGCTGTTACAGTCTTTGGAGTCAAGCCATGTTCTGGAAATAGTTTGTGTGGAAACCACATCTAACTCAGCAAAGAAACCATTCATCATGAGTCATCGCAGGACCGAACTTACAGATGTGGAGCTGGGGGGAGTGGCAGTCCGTACCGCGCCATGTAACGGGGAGCCAGAAGATACTCTACAAAACATTGGGGCTACTTCAAGGGGAACAAAAGACTGATGCTGGAAGCTGGTAGTTTTTTTTCCAAGAATATCTCAGTCACAAAGCATGAAGTATCTACATATAATCTGCAGCATCTATTGGATTAAGGAGCAGATATTTCATGCTACCGACAGGGTCAAATGATACTAATGTACAGTGAGAACCCAATACATGTGCACTGCTTAATTACAAAATGTTTTAGTCATCCTCAAAGTACTTTCTTGCTTTTTGGAGTACCAGAGACAGTCATTCATTTACTAAATATTTAGAATATTGAATCCAAACACTAACTGATCCTTACTAGCTGAGTGAACTTTGCAGTCAGTGAAACTTACTGTCTCAGTTTTCTCATGTGCAAATTAGGAAAATCGTAGTACACACTTCTGAAGGTAGTTGCGATGATCAAGTGAACAAATACATATGAACACCACAGAACTAATATGTATAATTTTTGGCTCAGGAAGCATTGTGGTTATGTAGCTATGAGCCAAATTAGCCTAAAACTTGGTAGCTTGAAATAACATCTGTTTGTTGTCTTATAGCTTCTGCAGGCCAGAAATCTGAACATGGTTTAGAGGGGTCAACTACTTCACAGGCTGTGACCAAGATGTTCCCTGGGCTGCAGAAACCTCAGGGCTCATCCAGGGAGAATTTTTCTGAACTCATACGTAGTTCTGGGCAGGATTTGCTCAGCTGGTGGCTGTTGGTCAGTGGTTGGTCTTAGTTACTTGCCGTGTGAATCTCTTCAACATGGCACCTTCCTCTTTGCAAATGAAGAAGTCAACAGAGCTGGCTTGCAGGAAATAAAGCCTTTTTTTGTTCTTTCTTTCTTTCTTTCTTTCTTTCTTTCTTTCTTTCTTTCTTTCTTTCTTTCTTTCTTTCTTCCTTCCTTCTTTTCCAGAAGTGACTCCCTAGATCTAGCCTATGTTGAAAGGAAGGGTATTACCCTGTGTGTGAACATTAAGAGTCAGGATCATTAGAAGCATAGTCTCATGTCTGCCATGAAAGTGAGAACTACAAATATGAAGATTAGTTGTTTGTTGGGAGAGACAGACATTAGAAAATAATTCTAGAATAAAATGGTACATATGTGTGTGTGTGTGTGTGTGTGTGTGTGTGTGTGTGTGTGTGTGTGTTTTGAGACAGGATCTCATTTTGTAAATCAGGCTGGTTTGAGCTGACTATGTAGCCCAGGTGAGCCTGGAACTCATAGCAATCTTCCTACCTCTGCCTCCCAAGTATTGGGATTACAGGCATGAGCCTGTAATGTGGTATGCCCGGCATTGTGGTATGTGGTATTGATTGTTGGTGGGTGTGAGCTTCCATGCCCTGAATTATTGTATGTGGTTACCGGGGATCAAACCTGGCCTTTTCACTTGCAAGACAGGCTCCAGAACCACTGATCTAAATCTCCCACCCCGGTACTTAAAATTTTTGATAAGCACTATGAAATGGAAGTCCAGTGTTTGGTGAGAAATTACAATACTGAAACCTAGTTTGAGTTGGAGTATTTCCAAAGAAGATCTCTTCTGAGGAAATAGTTTTCAACTTCAGTTTTGAAGGATGAGTGGCATTAGCTAGGATTAGGGTAGGGAGACAGGAGCTCTCTGGGAGGAGTAAATTCTACTTTTTGATTAGAGGAATAGCTCACTTGTATAAGAATCAGCAGAACTGTTTGGGGCCACCTTGGTAAAATAGCAACTACAGTCAGTGATCTTAGCCAGAGTAATTTAGATCTAGTTAAAAATTGGATAAGAAATAAGAAAACATAATTCAGTGCCTAGTATCACAATGAAATAAAACAAAACCAAATAAAAAAGAAATAAGAAAACAGAGTGAACATAGGTAGATGCCTTTGTAATAAGCATGAGTGGAGCTAAGAGGTTAGAATTAAATGTGTTATTGTGGAAAGATGAAGAGAGAACCTTTAGGTAAGGAATGCTCATTCATTACAGGTAATGACATACAGAAAAGAACCTGAAGATGGTTGGGGTGATCTAATGAGTGAAACAGATTTCTGAGAAACAAGAGGGGAAGGAATTCAGAATACAAATAGGGAAATTGGCTTTTGATGGTACCTTGTCCATGGTAGCCAGAAAAGGAAAAGGTATGAGCAGATGTACATTGGTACCGAAGGTTTTTTTTCCATTAGTTATCAGGACCCTAACTAGCAGAGTCTCAATAAATACTCATCAGCAAGGGACTATTGGAATCATAGCAACACAAGTAGAATGTAGAGGAATGTGGGCAGGGCTGGGGAACTTTGTGCTCTCTGACAGGGCAAGGAAGAAAGGAAGATGGAATTAGCATAAATGCCACGGGACTCAAGTCCACAGAAGATTTTTTAGTTTAATTAATATGTTGCTACCTCAGCTGGTGGTTTTAATGTAGGATTTATTCTCACATCTCTTTCACAGAGAATGGCACAAGGGTTATTTTATTCAGTTGCATGGTCTCTGATCTCTCTGGGACTTGGCTTCTAAGATACACTGAGCTGGACAAAGCAGGGACAGTCCCTTTCGGAAGCTGGAGCTTCCTGTGCTGCAGGACCCAGTTGCTCCTCAGCTCAGCATGACTTTCCCAGGGGATTATCTGCAGGGCCCCAGGTCTGTTGTTTTCTCAGCTTGCATCAAAGGCTTGCGTAAGAAACGGATGTGAAAAATCTTGAGAGCCGTTTTTTCCTGTTAAAATGTCCGTTATGACTCATGAAAGTCCCCACGTGATTTACTCTTTCTGAACTTTCTGCTGTTAGACTTTTTTCTTTTGGTGAAACATTCTAATTTGTTGGATATTTCAAATGCTATAGCAGTCACTGCCATTATTTTGTATTTGATTCAGGAGCTCAGACTTAAATTTAGTGCAGCATCAGTCTCAATGAATGCTCATTTAAAGGAGTTTAAGAGCATGGATTTGGGTCATAACTCTTTAAGCCACAGTTTTGATTCTTCCTTGTCTTTTTGTGGTTCTGGGAACTGAACACAGAGCTGCCACACTGCACACCCCACCTTGGCCCTTTAGTTTTGAAACAGTGTCTTGTCGAGTCTCTCAGGCTGGCTTGACTCTGGATGCTCTTGCCTTAGCCTCCCAGTATGCTGCACTTACCAGTGCATTTTACCAAGGGCCAGGGATTTAGCTCAAGTGGTACTGTGCCTATCTGGGAGGCGCTCAGGCCTAAGTTGGAACCCTGGTACCAGAACTTTTTTTTTTTTTTTTTAAACAAGTGTGTTCCATCATGCTCAGCTACTATTTAAAAAAAAAAAAAAAAGTAAAATAGACTAATTTTGAACTTACCATCCAGAGTTATTTTGAGGATTTACTACTGCAGTACGTCTTGCAATACTAGTTAGTATTTGATTATTAGCTCTCCTGGCCTTTGTTTGTTTTTCACATCTTTCAATTGATAGTGGATGATTTAAAATATAGAACTTTAAATATAGTACTTACATTTCTATAAGTAAATCCAGGTTTGCCTGACATAATCATCTTTTCTTTCCAATTCTTCTTCCTGAAATGTTTTTTTCCCCCTCCTAGGAATTTAAAAAGATCAGTCTTCTAGATGGTCTCAATGAATCTTTCAGTTCTTTAATCATATACTTTTTGTGCCTTCTCTCTGTGGTGGTAAAGATAAAAAATAACACATTTTCCAAGCCACATACAGTCAACATGAATGGTTCTGACCTAACTCTGTTAGACTTCTTAGTTACTTTTCAGCTGGAAAGTGACTATTAATTTAATGGCTATGATTTTCTTTTCTTCCTGTACACTGTCTTTGCCTGTTGTGATTAGATAGGCTGAGTAAATAGAGACTTTACTGGTTCACATACTCTGGCAAAAGGCAAGATAAGAAAACTCTAACATTCTCTATATGTAAGGGCACAGAATCTTTTACAGATATGTACAAAAGATAGTTGTTCACCGTTAGTGAGGGACAAACAGTAAGAGGATACATAGCATTGTAGGTACCTGGTAACTCCATTGTCAACCTTAGTACGGTAGACTAATTTTCTTTTCCCAAGTTTTGGGAGCATTTTTCTAGAATGTTGTAGGGGTAATTGGAACATTAAGTCAAGGATGGTACTAGATAAAACTCTTGTCTTTCCAACCATATGTCTTGCCTTTGGAGCCCAGAGTCTGGAATTTCTCTCCCTGAATGGCTTCATGTGAGAATTAGCTGAGTCACTTTGACTTCACAGGGGGTGACATCAGGCCATCCCAACAGAAGTAATCAGACCTTTCCGCAGCATTCTAAATTAATCCCTCTGAATTCAACTGTAACTGTTGTTTCAAAAATTGGCTCTCATTCTGCATTCTTTCAGATGATAGTATGATTTTATTTGTAACTTTGTTATAATACAGGTTGTCAACTCCTCATTGCATAACTTATGTGCCTTTTGCATGAACTTGAACACTTTTTCTCTTATTTTTTGCCTACCTTGGCATAGATACATCACAGATTTTTTTTCTACCCGAAGCATCCCTCACTGCTGCCCAAGGCTTTATATGGATTAGGATCTTCTCTCCACACTGTATTCCATGCTTCATTCATACTGTTGTGATCATGGGAACGTAGGTTCAAGGTCACAGGTGTGACAGTGGGCAGATCTGGACATTGGGGGAAGTTCTTACACCTTTAATTTGCCTCAGTGAAACCAACTTCCTTGTGAGAGAGTTCTGGGAGGCTGTAAACTTATTAAGACTCCACTCTTGGATTGATCAGGAACTGGCTGTTGTCAGATACAGACATGTCTTACTTCCATTTATAGAAAAGAGAAATCTAACTTGTTTGTCTCCTATATCCTGGAAGATGTCATGTAAATACCAGAGAATAGTAGATAAGAGGGGCTAACAGTGGCTTTTGACACATGGTATTGATACATTACTAGCTAGGGAATGCAGAAGTGTGTGTGAATTTTGTATATCTTCTCTTAAACATTGCTTTTACTCAGATATTATTTCTTTCTTTATCTTTGCTACTTAGTTGAATAGTAAACAGGAAGCATGTCCATAGCAGTTCCCTAAATCCCTCTTAATACATCATGCATTTTCTCCAGAATCATCTCTTGAGACTTATTCTTTGATTGACTGAGAAATAGGACTGGGTTCCAACGGATCATTAAACAGTGGGCTTTTAGTTGTAGTTATCTAGGTTGTGCTGGGTCTTCTAACAGTGGACGAATGTGGAAGGAACACACTTTCTCCCCTATGAACAGTTAGTCTATCAACATGAGAAGGAGAGGAAAAGTCAAAAGGCAGAGGACAGGGAGTGGAGTGGAAGTTCGTCTCCCTGGAGTGTAACTCAGCGCCTTCTTGGTGTGCGTTGGCCACTTGGCAGAGTTTTCTTGGTGAATAAATGAATGTATGAAGCTAAGTTAATCGGAATAGTCAAGTTGGATTAACTCCAAATCTGTCCTTTCTTTTCTTGAGAACGCTGAATTAAATCCAGCTGTTCTTCAGACTACCAAGCCATTGGAGTAAGTTCCTTTCTGTTTCTTCCATTTCTATTTATTTTTCCCTTAGGTGCTGAAGAAATAAATGCTTCAACAGTTATTTGTTGTTTAAAAGGACTGGCCCTTTGTATTGGATATTTTCTTTTTTTTTTTTTTTTTAGGTTTTTTGAGACAGGGTCTCGCTCTGTGGTTCAGGCTGGCCCTGAGCTCAGCCTCAAACTCACATCACAATCCTCCTGCCTCTGCCTCCCGAGTGCTGGGATTACAGGCGTGAGCCACCACGCCTGGCACTGTGGTATGTGGTACTGGTTGCTGCTGGGTGTGGGTCTCCACGCCCAGTATTGTTATGTGGTTACCGGGGAATCGAACCCGGGCCCTTGCGCT
>PVIR01005682.1:0-13551 GCA_004026965.1 Petromus typicus | reverse complement strand
TGTATTGGATATTTTCTTAATTGTCCATATTTGGCACATTTATTCAGTTGTCCTAATTCTATTCCATTCCTAATAATGCTTATTATGTGACTCTAGTGATTAAAATGTGGTGGATTTCCTAGTTGAACTTCTTGATTTTGTCCTTTCTATGTGTCTCTGTGACATATTTTTCCTAATACAGATTTTATTATGTAAACTGACCACACTGTTAACTTTATGAACATGACCTTGAAATTTCAAAGGAACCGAGACGTAGCTCCTAAAATTAGAGCAAAATGTTTCAAAAATAGGGATGTGCTTTTCCCCAGAAATGTTGGCAAGCTTGCAAAATGTATGCACATTAGTCAGGCCCCCTGATTTAACGTGACACCTGACAAACGGAATGAGAACGAATTTGGAGGAGAGTTATTTACACAGCAGCGTGACCAGTCTTGTTGCCCTGCAGGATGTTACCAAGTGCTGTAAGGTAGAGCAGAAAATCCGAGTCAGAGCCAACTCAGCTCACACAACTCAAACAACTTTCCCACTGCTTTTAGCCAGCACAGTTCAACAAAAATACATCAGCACCAAAGTCACTTTTAAGGAAAACAGTCATCTACTCTAAAAGGCTGTTTATTCCATATTCCACTTTTGTATACAACATCACTTTAAAGACAGTACTCCTCAGAATATATAGATAACGTTATATTCCTTTTTTGATATTTATGTGTATCATTACACATTTTTATGGTTATATCACATACAGTTTACCTTTCTCCTACCCTCATTTACCAGATCTTGCTTCTTCTTCTGCTGCAGTAGCTGCCAGTATGATTCCTGCTAACTTCTGAGTCACTTTGGAATTCAGTGCAACAGCCATGTTCAAACTCCATTCATCCACCCACCCACCCACTCATCCATCCATCCACCCACCTACCCACCCATCCACCCACCCATCCATCCATCCATCCACCTTGCCCATTATTTATATTCTTCTCTCCTGATGCACATAATTCAAATTTAATAAAATACACTTTTAAATTTATTAAAAATATCACTTCTGTAGGAACAGTCCTTGTACTATGACCCTACCTTGCCTCTTCATCAGAGTTGGGTCGCATTCATGACACATACTATTTTCAGGTAAGCAGTTTGGGAATTCCCTGATTATTCCAATAGTCTAGAATTTTTGAGGTAAATGGAAAGTGGGGATTTCTTCATATTTTCACATTTACTTGGCTGGTTCTTACTGCTAATCACAGTAGAGCAGCAGTTCTCCAAATGTCAGTGGGCCCATTGAGCTGAGCAGATACTGTATGAAGTCTTCTCTGTGCTTGTGGGGATGGTGGTATCTGCCATGGCTCCTTCTTGCAGAAAAGGACAACCTTTACTGCAGGAAAAGCACAGAAAAACAGGAGAGATAAATGCAGGCAGAACCAGGAGGTCAGGAGTCCTTGGGGAGCTGCTTCTTGCAGCTTTCTTCAATGTTGAAATGATTTCAACAAATATAATAACTTTTTTGGCTTAAATTAGTGTTGGATCTGTGCACTTAAGTGAAATCAGGTCCCACTCTAGATGTCTTTCCTAATTTCATACTATCTTCCTCCATAATTACTGACAGTCTCTTTTCCAAAAATCTTTTAAAAATACTAGTTTCTGGGTAATTCCTTTCATAGAAACTTCTATGGTATCATTCCCTATCCAGGGATACATCTGTATATTTCTGGTTTAATTTCAAAGCCACAAAATTTATTATCTGTGAGTTTCCAGTCTTTAAAGCACTAAGTGACCTAGGACATAATTAAATGAACAGTTCAATGTCAAATACTCAAATCCACTTTGGAGGCCAAAAGAGTTTGCCTTAGAAAGCGGTGAAATTCTTAAGTGTCCATTCGAATTGCTTGATCTCATGACATGTGGGCCGAATTTAATTTAAATTTTGGATTCACATGATCTCAGCCTTTGTTGAGGAGCATCGGAGCTTTCAGAAAAACCAAAGCCAATTCAGTCTTCTTTATACTTCAAACTGCTGCAGTCAGAAAGTGGACGAAGTTGATATGTGGCCAAATTCACTGTGGAAGTGATTGCCCAGGTGACCCAGTGATTTTTTTTTCCAGACATTTTTGCCATTTCTTGGACTTCCATATATCAGTCACAGAGCATAGAGTGCATTGTTCAGATTGGCTGGTCTTTAAGGGACTGGTCATTTAGCTCTTGTGAAAATTCTTTCTTGAAAAGGAGCACACGGGCATAGACCTTTGACATACATTGGATTCAAACTGTCGTGGCTTGCTTAGATATCTATGAACTCAGAGGATGTTTTATGATAAACAGACTTGATTTATTTTTCTAAGCTAGTGAGTTTGAATGTGCGAGGATTCACATATTGTTTACCAGTTCAAAATGAACTCATGTGAAGTTATTTTCTTTTTTTTAAATTGCATTAAAATTTTTTTTTTAGTTTGAATCTTTATTGGTACATTATGAATACACATCATCATCACATTCAACCTTGTGTTTGTACCAGAATATGACATGAATTGATTCTCATTTTTTTCCCTTTCTGCCCGCCCTGCCACCCTTACCCCTATATACATAATCTTTGTTTCCTTTTTCCTTTATTACTGTCACATTTTTTCTCCCCTGGTTATTTACTCCTACACCTTCTTTCCTTTTAAATATTTTCTATTTCACAACATCAACTATACATACTAAAACTCATTTACAACTTCATTTTCTCATACCAGAGAAAAGATACAATATTTACACATCTGTGACCTATTTATTTCATTTATGAGGATGTCAAGTTATTTTCTAAGAGCACCTTAACACCCACCAAACCTCTGGAGTATCCTCACAGTGTGCAGTAAGTTCCTTCTGACTTCCGAGGACATCAGGCCAGCTGTGAAGGGCAGCTGCCCATAAGGTGAAGACGTATGAATTGGGCACCGATGAGATCAGATTCCAACAAGTAGAGGGCCAATAGAGTTGCACTTGGGCAGTAAGTAGTTCACTAGAAACTGATGCATGGATCTTCCTTAGCTACTTGTCAGATGATGGGCTTTCCTTCCCTTCATCTTCCTATACGATAAGGGGAACAATATGAAAGTTTCCTGAATATAAAATAATAATATCCTTATACAAATACTTTGAAAGATGGAACATTGTTCTATAATTGGGTAGTTAGTCTATCCTTTTCTTTCTCACTAATGATGACAGGCTTGATGTTGCACTAGGCATCTCCCAATTACTCCTGAAGTGATAAACTAAGATAGGTCTTATTTCCCAAGTAACCTCAGTGTGTTTATCTTTCCATTTGTGATATAACTGAATGAACAGCATTTTGAGTTTGCATTGCCTATGTTTCAGGCATAGAACTGAAGGCAAGCCAATGAACCAGGTTTTCCTTGCTCCCAGGAGGAGCATGGGGCAGAGTGGAGGTGAGGTAAGTCTGTGGTAAGTGGCCTGTGAGGCCCTGCTCACCCATCTGACTGAATTACCACAAACTGGAGTGTATTCCTTTTCAGAGACACATACTCCACATGTAAACTTATGTATAAATATGTAAACAATGCATCTAATATACATTTAATATATGAAATGTGCATAATAGACTTTGGAGCAGATTAAGTGCATTCACAGTTTAATGTCCACTGGAATCTTAGGGTAGTTATCATTATTCACACTTTAGTTTTATTTTCATTACTCTTTTTAAAGTTTGTTTTACAACTGCAGTAGAGAGAGTCTCGTGACATCTTCCCAGCAGGTACAGCCCTTGGGGACAGAGGGGCAGTTCCTGCTGGTGCCTGGCCCACACCTCGATTCTGCCCCATACTTTGGCCTCCCTGGTGATTTGGTTGCCCTTCTTCCTGGTACCTAGTTAGCCTACAAGGTGCTGCAGATCATTCCTTCTAAATTATAACTCTAATCATGTAATTACATGGAACATAAATTTTGATGATTTCTCGCTGACTATTAAATTAGATAGAAAACCTATCAAACTAACATTCAGAATGCTCTGAAATAGAGCATACACTTTTTTTGGATGTCTAATTAAACCATTAGCTTTTATGCTCTGTCAAATTAGGTTATTTCCTGTACTGTTCTACAGTTACGTGTTCCCTACCTTGGAAGTCATTTCCTTCAGTTCCTTCTGCTGGATTCCTTTACGAGCTGTAATGCCTGTCTCAGAAAGCCACTGCCTCCTTGATCCCTGTCATATCTTCCCATAGCTGTTGTGTGGCTGATGAATACCTGCACTCAGGTATCAGTTAGTGTGAACTCTCAGGGACAGAGCTTGATGTTCACCTTTGTCTTCTGCCATGTTGCCTACACCAGTATGGTCATGTGGCAGACCTCCTGTGATTATTTCTTATATTGAAAGTTGAGCTTGATTGTTCTCCAGATTGCATGGTCTACTTCATTATCATTATGTCCTACAATCAAGTTATTGGTCTGGGATCATTATTGAGTAATTTTTTTATTGGGTAAATTTTATTTTTGTGAAGGCTCAGTAGATAAGTACTATTTTATTTAAGCTAACACAGCTTAGAATTGTCTAATTTGGCAGAGGTTGCTCAGTTAAATATTAGATGGCTCTTAGCTTCACCTGAGGTGAGATATATATTGCATTAATTCTTACATGGGAGGGTGACTTCTACAGTTTGGTCACTGCCACCAGAATGGTGATGGCAGATGTTCATAATGGGGGAGTCTCTGGGGACCTACTGTTTTATAGTATATGTTTCTGGACTTCACCACTCTAGGATTTATAAGGTTTGAAGGGGGAACTAAGCATGTACTGGTTGGTTGGTTGATTTTTTAAATTTTTAGTGTATTTGCTATACATTCATGATAAGAAATTTGTACCCATATGTAATTTTTCCCTTCCCTCTTGTTTCTTCCAATTTTTTTTCCCTCTGTCTATGTTGCTTAAAGTTCCAGATGTTTCTGAGGTACATCTGTGCTCAAAAGCAAAGTCTTGGGTTCAGGTTATATTTGTGATGGAGAATAGGTTTTCATCAGGCAAGGATACCCAATGTCAAAGACAGAAAGCAGTGTGCCCTTGACTCTGCTCTTTTGATACAGTTTATTTAAGACAATGACATAGATACAGTATTGATGTGTTTCTTTAATGTTCAGATACTAAATTTAGAGCAAAAGAAATTCACACGCATAAGTATAAGACAAATGATGTAGTTGTAAGCAATAACGGATACAGACTGAGTGTTTAAGAATGTGCTTGTTTTTAAGGTATGTGACATTATATCATTTGTGAGACATCAGGTCCAATACCAGCCACACCTACTTCTACTTGAAGAAAAAACATATTCTTTTTTTTTTCTTCCAGGAAAGGTTCCAGTTGCTCTGTACTTGCAACGCCACAAAACTTGACACAAATTAAGAAGGAGAGGTTCATTTTGGTTCAAATTTTTTAGAGATTTCAGTCTATAGTTTGCTGGCTCCAAGGAAGGATGACTAGGGACAAGGGCCTGGCAGAGCACAGCTGGCTGAGGAGAACTATTCTTGGCATGGCAAAGAGGAAGTAGAGGGAGAGAAGGGAGGGACTCAGGAAGGAGAAAAGCTTTCCACACCACACACTAAGTGACCCACCTCTTCCTACCAGACCCTCCCTTCTGACAATAAGTCTGCCATAAATCCTTGTCATCCAGTGTCCTTCTGAAAGCCCCACCTACGAGTGCATGAGGCTCTCGGGAGACCGCTAGATCTAGATCTTGTCCCTCTGCAGTCCTTAGTCAGTGCTACTACTTTTGCCTTTGTGTGTCTTGAGTCCATGAAGTGAGTACTGAGCTCTTGGGAGATTTCACTCTCTGTTCTTTCTAGCCTTCTAAAAGTGAAAACAATGATAGTTTTGGACCTGTACTTATTACAGATTTCCTCTTTGAGAACTCCTTTAGTTTATGAGAGGTGATCAAAATATATGGTATTTAAATTTTTAAAAAGCATGACAATAAACAACACATTGCCTTTCATCTACCTCCAAATACTTCCTTTGAAATACACTAATCTTACTGTTCTTGCCACTTTGCAAGGAAGCTCTGAAAGTCCTGTTTTGTGTGTTTACAAGGTGTGATAAAAAAATATAGTGAATGCTACTGTCAAGTGTCATCCAACAAAGGCAGGGTTGTGAAGCTATGATGCTGTGTCCTCACCTGCCTGAGTCACGGCATCTGACACTGAGATCCTGGCTCTGCCCCAAGCCAAAATGACCATGAAAAGTAAATGTGCAGGACCAATTCAAGGCAGTACAACTAGGGACATTCATAAAAGAGGACTTGCAGACCTGCTTCAGAGAGTGACATTAACAGGGGTGTGTTCAAAGTTGGGGTACCACTTTGACGAGGATTAATGACAATGCGTCTTTTTTAAAAAATTGAAATCTTCATTGGTACATTACATATATGCATCATGATTGCGCTCAACATTGAGAATTTGTACCAGTATATGACACAACTCTCATTTTTTCCCATACTCCTACCCACCCTACAACCCCTGCCCCCTATATACATAAGCTTTGTTTCCTTTCTTTTTGCTATAATCTCATTATTCTTCCCCTTGTTATTTACCCCTACACCCCTTTTCACTTTGAGTATTTTCTATTTCACAATATATAACATATATTCTAGAACTCATTTACGTCTTCATTTTATCATACCGGAGAAAAGATACAATATTTACACATCTGTGACCTATTTATTTCACTTAGGAGGATGTCCTCAAGGTACATCCATTTAAGTATAAATGATTCAGTCTTATCATTTTTTATGGCAGTGTAATACTCTAATCTGTAGAAGAACCACATCTTCTTTATCCATTTTTAATTTGATGAAAATTTTGGCTGTTTCCAAGATTTAGCTATCACATACTGAGCTGCTATAAACATAGATGCACATATATCTCTCCGATATGAATATTTTAATTCTTTTGTGTGTATACCTAGCAGAGGAATAGCAATGTCAAATGGCACCTCTAACTGCAGTTTTTTGAAGAATCTCCAAACTGGTTTCCACAGGGGTTGTACGGGTTTACACTAAAACGAACAATAGAGAGGAGTTCCTTCTTCACTGCAGCCTTGACAACATTTGTTGCTAGCTAACACTGAGATAGCAGCCATTCTTTGTGGAGTAAGATGAAATCTTTGTGTTGTTTTCATCTGCATCTCTCAAAGAATATGAAGAAATGTTTAACATCACTAGTCATTTGAGAGATGCATCTTTTCGTATAATAAATTTTATTTATACATTCACCATGTTTTGCGATTAATTTTCATACCTATATTATTGTCTTCTTAAAAGGATCAGCTACCTTCAATATTAACTTTTAAAAACTCAACTAAAATAGCTTGTAAGCAGAATTATCTAGCTTGTGTGTGGCCATTAGTACAATAAATTTGCTTAAAGATTTCCAGGAAGCAGATAGTAAACAATATGGAGGGAAGTAGAGTACTGTATCCTCACATTTGTGTTTTGAGGGTGGCTTCTCTGTAAAATAACTTTTTAATAATGTCCTGCTGATACTTACATTCATTTCACCAGGTTACTAACTGGAATTTTACTCCAGACAAGAATTTCAGTAGTGTCAGAGTCTACGACTGTCTCTCCTATACCCATGTCCCACCCTTATGTGAGGCGTGCTGGTCCTCAGCATTCTAACAGCGTCCTTCCCACTCTCTGAACCAGGAGACTAAGGGTGAGTTATAGGATTTGCTCAAGGCCAGTGTAACTGCTGGGTGTGTACTTCATTTCTCACTTACTTTAGCCACATCAGAATCTATTTCTACCTACAGTATCAAAATATAAGAAAAAGTGCAAAGGAACCATGTTTGGAGCACATGTTCATAGTGTCCATTGGGGTGTACCTGAGGGATGCCAACACAGCACACCGATGGTGTGAGGGTCACACCAGTCCATGTGCCCTTTGCTGAATGAACTCACTTTTTGTAGTATTGAACTTCTGGGAGCCCAAGAAGTCCCTCACAAAACAAAAAGATTTGTTCAACAATTGCAACTCAGTGAAAAAACTTAATAACTTGTGTTTTTCTAACTCTTCCTTTGACTTGGTTGATTAGAAGGCTACCTTTTCTTACTTAAGGCAACATCTTTGGTTGATTCTATACCATTCTGAACCATTTTGGTTACTCAGCTCAGTTTTCCAATTTCAAGTTCACAGTTTCGTCCAAAGTTCAAACTTTGCTCCATCTTTTAGGAACCTCCAGTGCTCTGTGATAGGGGAGGAAGGAAGGGCAGGGAGGGTCTCTGGAGTGTTCATGTGGTCCTGGTTTCAATCACTGCTGGCTGTCTGTTGATGCTTCTCTCCTGATCTTCTGTGCCTCTATTTTGACTTCTCTTGAGGCACTACTGCAGCCTCCCCAATGCGAGTACTCTGATAGTGGAACCCTGTGCTTTCTAGTGCCCACAGTTCCCACCACCAGTCTTGGAACAGGGCTTCTTGTTGTCACAACCCAGCCTTTGGCCGGGCACCTGGTGAACAGCTTCCTTGGGTCCATTGAGATGAGAGACAGCTGCTTCTCATGTTCACTTCACAGCTAATTTCTGCAGCATGTATTCAGGCCTTGGGAACCCAAATTTTTTTTTCTACTCTAATATTGTCCTTATTCTTTATTTCTTATGTACAAATAAATGAACGCTAAACATGTTGATGAATATCTTACCTTGTGGAAAGAGCCTCTTGGAACTGTCCCTGTTTTCTCACTCCAGGTTTTCTGGAGAAGAAACTTCCTCCTCCCCTCCACATGTACATTTAGAAGAGGGGCTCCCTTCTCCTGTGGTCTTCAAAGGCAATGTCTGAACCTCTCTTTGCTCATGTAACATTCATTTCAACAGTATCTGCAATTAGATTTTCCCAAGGGAGCTTAAAAATCCCATTGCTGAGGCCAGTGTCATGGACTAAGCAAAAATTCTTGTAGGAGGCATTGGCATTAGTAGTTCACAGCTCCCAGGGAATGCCAGGGCACACTCAAGGTCTGGTGTGCAAAGAGCAGAAGCACAGGTGAGACTCACTGGGGAAGGCCTAGTGCTGTGGCTTCTCATAAACCCTCGTGGGTGTCAGGCAGGGGCTAAGCATGGATGCTGAAAAATTTTAACAAAATTTTAGCATGGTTCCTTTGATTCCATTCCAAGAAAACAAACTCCCTCAACATCTTGTTACACAGGATGAAGTGACACATCCAGAAAAGGACAATGAAGTGAAAATAAAGTCCCCAGTTTTTCTCCAGTGTGGCTCCTGGAAAAAGAGGTGACCATAAAGTTAAACAGCACCAAGTATTTGTTCTTCAAATGAGTTGCACAGATGTGTGCAATCAACTCGTACTTTATTCCTATGTTTCCAGGACAAATAAAAGCAGGCACCGTGTGTGTTCATTTTTTTGGTTATTCTCTCTCCCATTTTGTGTAAGGAATGCCTAATGCTGAGGTTTTTTTGTTGTGGTTTAACGAGTCATGCTTTCACTGGAGTGATTTGTAAACTGAGTTTAGCTGAGGAGAAAATTTCCATCTGTGCCAATGAGAAACACAATCAACTCTAAAATTTGAGGAAGAAAGGAAGAATTTTGTTAGCAAGGAGCCTTAGTGACCAGGATCATGCCAAGCTGGCTTAGCCATGTAGAAAGGGGCACTTTACAGTAGAAAGAACACAGGGCTTGGACTCTGGGGTTTTCTGTTGTTGTTCTGTCCTTGAAACTGCCACTAACTGCTTATGGCTGCTTGGTGTAGTGCACATTAAATGAAAGAGTTTCATTTAATACTGCAGATAGAGCAGTAGCCTGGTGTGTCCTGTGTTCATTCAACAGTCAGGGAACTACTACTGGATTTGGTACTGACAGAAAAGTCTCAGTTTCCACATCTGTAAAATGGTGACCACAGAGGCACATACAGTGAGATTGTTATATGGCTAATAAAATGTGTAAATAGTTATTAAATAAAAGAAAAGAAATCTGAGCATCTCCTATCTTTCTGGGCCATGCACCAAGCATGACTCATTGTATAACACAGCCAGGGTCCCAGGATTTGTGCCTGTTTCCAGAGCCCCATTTCCCAGAGGGTGACATGGCGATGTCTCAGTGACATGTTCCAAACAGTCTTTCCTACCATTTTCCAACCTCATCAGCAGTGCCTGAGATGGCCAGCTGTGTCATGTCCTCCCTCAGTGGCATGTCACATGGCAGTGTTTAAACTTTAGCCACTGTAGAGGGCATGTTGAGGCATTGACTTGGATTTTAATTTCTCTTTCTCTAATGACTAATGATGGGTCCTTTTTCACATCATATCAAGGTCTCTTTCTGGGGAAATATCTCCCAGCATTTTGTTTAAACTGCAGGTTGTTTTTTTTAATTGAATTTTCAGAGTTCTTCATATACTCAGGATACCTGTTGTCCATTGGGTGGATTCTGTGGGGAGATAATTTTCCATAGGTCTCTTGTGTCTCTGTATATTTTGTGAGCAGGAGTGCTGATAGCTATTGTTTCAGACTCAGCTTCTAAAAGGTGTTTATGTAGCAAAAGAGTAGAAACATTGCTTGTCAGGAAAGGGAAGGTTGTTGGCTCAGTTTTGAGTTCCTGGACTGAATACCCAAAGCCAGGCATTTTTCACCTCACAGGTCCTTGTTGGGCTGTCATGAGTCCTGGACAGTGAACAGGAGTCTGGTCTCCTCTGTGGATTCTGTGTATTCAGGTAACTTGTCCACTTGCTAGTACTACAAAATTCTTAACCGATAATGTTTTCCAAAATCTTTCTCTAAATCTGTGGCTTTTTCATCATGTCCTTCATAGTGATTTTGAAAGGCAAAATATTTAAATTCTGATGAAGCTTTATCTTTTCTGCTATAGGTCTTGCTTCTTGTGTTCTATAATTAATTTTTCTTGAACCCTAGAAAAAAATTTTTTTCTTTTATTTTCTTTCAGAGGCTTTAAAATGTTACGTTTTACATGTGACTCTATGAGTCATTTTTACTTAAATTTTACATAGGCTGTGAGGTGTCTTGTACCTTTATGCACAGGGATATTAAACTGCTCAGAAATGTTTGTTGAAAAGATTACTTTTCCCTATTGAGTATTCCTGGAACCATTGTAAGAAAGGGAAGTAGCCTAAAGGTCTAGTTATATGTTTTTTTATTCTTTTCCATTCTTTGAATTCTTGTTATACTACCTTGGTTACTGAAGCTTTACAATAAATTCCTGAATCAGCTTTTTACTTCCTTTTGAAAAGTTTTAAAAAATGTTTTGCTTAATATATTAGTATTATTTTTTTACTATATATTTGGAATTCAGAATGTTTATATTCTGTGTGCAGTTGGTACATGTACCTCGTACATTTGTATTGATTTGTATTCCCATGAACCTTTGAAAATCAACTTGACAGTTTCTACCAGAAAAAGGGGGGAGGTAGTGATGAGTGGGGTTTCTGGAACTTTATTTGAATTCTATTCAATCTTTAGATTTGAGGAGAAATGATGTTTTTATCATACAGATCTTTTGATTTAATAACCTAACTAATCTATTCTAGGTCTTTATCTCAGTAATGTTTCATATTTACCATTGAAGAATCTCATGAACATTTGTTGCTTATCCATAAATATCTTCCTGATGCTATTGAGGAAAGTACTTGTATTAGGGTTTGCTAAAGAGAACTCTTATCCTTCTGTCTAACTGTCTATCATCTATCTATCTACCTACCTACCTATCTTTATCTTTATCTATTTATCTCTTTAGCTATCTAATTATGCAAGAAGATTTATTAGATATGCTTATAGTAGTCCACAGTGGCAACTCACATGCTAGAGAACTTGAGGAATCAGTAGCCATTTAGTCCAAGAATCATTAGAACAAAAGGGATCAAGGACACAGCTCTGGTCAAAGGTAGCATGCTCCCTGCAAGAGAGCAGGTGTTGTGAGTCTACACTGAAACTCGAGCAAAATGGGTATCTGGGGTCTACAGCTGATGACTGCAGCAGCAAAAAAAAAAAAAACAAAACAAAACAAAAAACAAAACAAAACAAAACAAAACAAAAAAACCGTACAAGCACAACAGCTCCTGCTAGGGCAGGCCAGATTTCCTGCCCCCCTTTTTGTTCTAAGCTTCAAGCCTATTTATTGATGTCCCCCCATTAGACCCCATCTTCACCTTTCATTCAGTTTGCTGGCCCACATGCCAGTCGTTGCTGGACACGCCCACAGGCACACCCAGAATTAGGCTTTAGGCATTTCTCAAATCAGCTAAATTGACAAGGACCTTAACTGTCACAGTAATGCTTTCTGCAAATGTTAATTCTAGATTTTCATTTCTAGTTGGAATACAATAAACTTTTAAATACTGATTGTCCTCTCCTCCTTTCGGAGGATTCCTTATAATCCTAGATTGTTAAGAGTTTCCATCATGATTCAAGTGTTAAGTTTCATTGAGGGTCTTTTCGAATTTGTTCAATCAATGACATGGTTTTTTCTTTGGTAAGCTTTGGAATTGATAAATTATATTAGCTTTTAAAAAATAGTAAACCAACCTCATATTCCTGAAGAGAAACTGAGGTACCAAGGTGATATGGTGATTTACTCTTTCTATACTGAGATTAATTAAAATTATAAAAATTTTGTTAAAGAATTTTGTGCCGATGTACTGATCAGTTTCTCAGAAATTGGTATGACTGTATCTAGTTTTTTTTTTTTTTTGGTTTTTTGAGACAGGGTCTCGCTTTGTGGTTCAGGCTGGCCTTGAGCTCAGCCTCCAACACACATCACAGCAATCCTCCTGCCTCTGCCTCCCAAGTGCTGGGATTACAGGCGTGAGCCACCACGCCCGGCACTGTGGTATGTGGTACTGATTGCTGCTGGGCGTGAGTCTCCACACCCAGTATTGTATGTGGTTACCAGGGATCAAACCTGGGTCCTGCGCTTGCAAGACAGGCGCTGGAACCACTGAGCTAACTCCCCAGCCCTGACTGTATCTAGTTTTGATCCTAAGGTAATGAGGTCCACCTATAATGAACAGAGAAGTGTGCCCTTTTCTACTTTCTGGAAGAGTTTATATACACATTGTACTTATTTTTCAGTGTTTGGTAGAATTCACGGGAGAAACTATTTGGATTGGAACATCTCTTTATAAGAAGTTTTGAAATTATAAATTCACTTTCTCTAATAAATATAGGACTAATCTAGTTTCTTTTCTTCTCTAGTTTTAGTATAGCATATCTTTGAAGGAATTTATCATTTTATCAGAGTTCTCAAAATCATTGAATTATAGTTCTATTGAATACTGATTGATTTTTAAAATCTAATTTTATTGTTTTGTAATTCTGTCCTTTTGAAGTTTGTCTTTTTCTGCTTTTTAAAGTCTTTTTTTTTTTTATCTTTATTGGTACATTGAATATACACATCATGATTGCACTCCATAATGGGGATTTGTACCAGTATAAGACACAACTTAATTCTCATTTTTTCCCATAGCCCCACCCACCCTACCACCCCCCCATATATATAAAATTTGTTTCCTTACTTTTTTGTTACAATCTCAACATTGTCCCCTTTCACCTTATTTTACATTG
>PVIR01005681.1:0-70624 GCA_004026965.1 Petromus typicus | reverse complement strand
GTAAAACTTCTGAGTACACAGTCTGAAACAAATGTAAATATCAGGAAGCCACTATTTCTTTAATTGATTTTACTGGTACATTTTATATATACATTATGATCACACTCGACACTGAGCATTTGTACCAGTATATGACACAACTTAATTCTCATCATTTACCATTCCCCTCCCCCCATACTCCACTGCCCCCTAGAAGCATAAACTTGGCTTCCTTTTTTTCCAACGAATACTTCCCTCCTTTACTTACTCCTACGCACTTTTCCCTTTGAATATTTTGTATTTCATAATATCTATCATGCATTCTAGAACTCATTTACATCTTCAGTTTCTCATACCAGAGAAAAGATTATGGTATTTACACCTCTGTGACCTATTAATTTGACTTATGAGTATGTCCTCAAGGTATGTCCATTTGAATATACATGACTCAAATTTATCATTGTTTATGGCAGACTAACGTTCCATTTTACTATAAAACTATATGTTTTTTCAGTTTCCAATTGATGGGTGCTTGGGTTGTTTCCAAGATTTGACTATCATAAACTGAGCTGCTATAAACATGGGTGCACATATATTGTTGTGATATGATTCTTTCGTGTATTTATGTAGCAGAGGAAAAGCAGGGTCAAATGGGACCTCTGATTCTAATTTTTTGAGGAATCTCCACAGTGGTTGTATGAGTCTACACTCCCACCCACAGTGGAGAAGGATTCCATTTTCTCTGCAGCCTTGCCAATATTTGTTGCTAAATAATTCTGAAATAGCAGCCATTGTTCGTGGAGTGATATGAAATCTCAGTGTTGTTTTTGTCTGCATCTCTCAAATGACCAAAAATATTGAGCATTTCTTCATATACTTCTTAGCTGCTCTTACTTCTTCCTCTGAAAAGTATCTATTCATTTCAGATGCCCATTTTTGAATTGGGTCTTTAAATTGGGATGGGCTGATTTTTAAAAGCTGTTTATATATTCTACATAGTAGCCCTTTGTCTGAGGAACAGCTGGTAAAGATTCTTTCCCAGATTGTGTGTTGTCTTTTCACTCTGCTGGTGGTTTCTCTTGCTGTGCAGAAGCTTTTTAATAAGATGAGATCCCAGTTGTTGATTCCTCCTGCTAGTTCTTGCGCTGTAGAGGTTTTGTTCATAAAGTCTTTCCCCAAGACATTGTCTTTAAGAGTTGTACCTAACATGTTTTGCAGCAGGTTTAGTGCTTCTGTTTTAGTGTTTAGATCTCTAATCCACTTTCATTTTAGTTTATTGCACGGTGAGAGAGATTGGTTTAGCTTTAGTTTTTAGCAGGTTAAAGGCCAGTTTCTATAGCACCATTTGTTAAAGAACCTCTTTCCTTTATTGAGGATATTTGGTCCCTTTGTCAAAGATGAGGTGACTTAGTATATCTGGAGTTGTTTCTGGATCTTCTAATCTGTTTCATATCTGCAGGTCTGTTACTTTGTGAGGATCATGCAGTTTTTAATCACAGTGGCTTTGTATTGTAGTATCAAGCTAGGGATTTTGGTACCCCCTGCCACGTCCTTGTTGCCTAGAATTTCTTTTGCTATTCTAGGTCTCTTATGGTTCGAGATAAATTTTTGAATTATTTTTTCTAGATATGTGAAATATGCTTGTGGGATTTCCATCAGGATTGCATTAAATCTGTATAGTAATTGTGAGAGTATGACCATTTTGGCAATATTGATTCTTCCTACCCAGGAGCAAGAGATATCTTTCTTTTTTCTGATATCCTGTTCAATCTCCTTTTTCAGAGTGCTGTAGTTTTCATAGTAGAGGTCTTTCACCTCTTCGTTAGATTGACTCCTAGATATTTTATTTTTGGGGGTGCTATTGTGAAAGCAATTAACTCTACAATTTCTCTCTCAATGAGTCTGTTGTTTGTCTATACAAAAGCTATGGATTTTTGAGCGTTGACTTTGTATCTAACTATGCTACTAAATTTGCTGATTAAGTGTAGCAGTCTTTTGGTTGAGTTTTTAAAATTTTCTATATAGATATCATGTCATCAGCAAATAATGACAGTTTGACTTCTTCCTTTCCTATCTTTATTCCTTTTATTTCTTGCTCTTGTCTAGTTCTTGGATGAGTAGCCACTATTAACTGCATTTATTCCTCTGCTGCTTCAGGTCACTTGTGGCTCACAAGTTCCTTCATACTGAACATTTGCCTAGAGCCTAGCCCTTTATTTCTTTTTATATACTAATCTAACATGTCACCAATAATCATTCTTCCCTGACTCCACCATCGTGACTTTATTCAATTAGCGGCTTTTCTATGACATGATATCATATAATTTTTAAGCTTAATGGATAGCTCTTCAAGTGTACAATTATGTTATATGTATTGTGTGTCAGAGTAGCCAGATGAGGAGCACTTGGAGGGCAGTAAGCATATTTTCCTTTTTAGATCAAAGCATAGCACCACAACCATACAACTATCGATCTAGCTTTCTAAGGAGAATATATTCATTAATGTATTGAACACCCACTATACTCCAAATAATGTCCTGCACACTATATAGAAGATAGTTTATGACCATGCTGTAAGGAAGCCTAGATTCTAGTAGGCAGGATATACACTTAAGAGAGAGAAAAATTCATAAAGAAGGATATCATATACTAAGAAAACATAGAAGTCTGGAGATTGTTTTGAGACCTCACTCAGGTGATCTTTAAAGTATGATTGACAAAAAAAAAAAAAAGTCAGCCAGGTAATTCTGTGGGAACAAAGCATTCTGAAGTTAGGGGGCAGCAGAGTCTGAGGACTCTGAAAGTGAACTGGCTTTGCATGTCAGAGAAAGGTGAAGAAAGCCACAGTATCTGTTAGGCCAGTGGCGAGTTAGTCCATCCCTTGTTTTTGAAGCATACCATCAGAAGATGTGGTCCACTGAGAATATTCTCATTCTTATTCTCCCTGATGCAGTGTTTGACATAAATATCTGAATTAATGTGAGATTTTCTCTATGGGCAAGCCCAAATGTCAGAAGGATTTTCTTGAGACATTTACCCAGGTAACATGGCCATCCAATGGAAGTATGAGATGGAAGTCAACAAATGAATTTTATGACTAAGCACACAAGCTATACATGTATTCATATAAATTGCAAGTTTAAAAGTACCTACGAGTACCCGGTAAGGATATTTAAAGGATAAAAAATAGTCTGGGATCCATGAAGATAGACTTGCTTGAAGTAATAGATATATATCTTCTTCAGTGTATATGAGTTTAAGTTTATAATGGCCATTATTTTTTGTTTATTTGTTTCTATGATAATTTGTCTTGGGGCCAAACATTTTACTAGAGAATAATGATGCCAACTGTGCTAGTTGCTATATTTTATGCAAACCTCAACTCTCCATACTAAAATGCCTCGAGAATAAGAAATAAATCTTTTCAGAGTGTAAAAAGAGACTTTCCATATATTTCTCTTAAAAGTACCAGGCAGACATGTTTCTAGGTTTCTAACTTTGCATTTTGCCAGGAAGGAGATATTGAAACCTTTGCAACCTTTATTCATGTAACCAAGCACACTTACTAGAGTACTTCTGCTTCTGTTGTTCCATGAAATTGGAAGCTTAAACTCTTTTCAGAGGGGAAAAAAGACTACAGATGCAGAAAAGTAATTTTGTTTTTAAAATAAAACACATGTGAGCAATAGCTTCAAAAGGCACTACAGCTTTACAGGAAGATAAGCAAACCTTCTTCTGTAAAAGGCTGGAGAGTAAATACTTTAGAAGATGTGTGCTATCCACTGTCAGACCTATCCAGCTGTGTTGTTAGGTTGTGGAAGCACTCATGGGCAGTACTTAAATCAAGTTGTGTGATTGTGGTTCATTAAGACTTTATTAAGAATCAGACAGTGGGCTAGATTTGGCTTATGGGCTATAATTTGTAGAGCCTTGTTTTAATGCTGATAGTTTCTCATAAAACCACTGCTAAGGGACACCTCTAATGATGAGTGTAATACCAGAAAGATATTTACTTTCTTTTCTTCTTCACTTTTTTGGTTATGAGACATAAGAGGTAGAAACATACTGAATTATGAAGTTCTGAAAGTACAATTATATTAGTTAACAGCACAATTGTAATCATATTACTAATCTTATACACTTTTTGGCAACCACATTTTCACAGAAAAGAAAATGTTTTGTCAAAGCCTTCTTTCTGGTAGAGGCCTTCTAGTGCTGTGGAGATACCTTTGGTTTAGAACTTTGACTATACTTAATCAAGTCACTACTGGTCTAATTTATATAAGGAACTCTTTCATATAAACCTACACATTATCATTCTTTTCTCCTGTTCACATTTTCTTTAACAATTAACAGTAAATTTATTTAGCTTTATACCACCTGTTTTTATTTATTTTCATCATGAGAGTGTGAATATAATGCAGTGCTGTAGCGTGTGTGTTCCCTAATTCACACGAGTGTGCTGTGCTACTTTACAGGCAATGGGACAGAGTTGCCTGGCGTTAGAGTGAATGAACAGTAGTTGAAGAACAAGAGAATAATACATCCTTAAACCTCCATTAAAAACCTAACTTCCTGACACATTCATGTAAATACCCAGAATTGTATTTACAAGGAAAATATTCCTAAAATTAAAATGTCTTATTGATTAGTCTACCATATAAAATGTTATTTTGAGAAATATCAGAAGTACACAGAAAGATGGTTTGGTCAGAAACTACTGTTTTACTAAAAGTATTTCTGTGATGTTTCGGTAATATTTGATTCTACTTTCAAATATAAATGTGGCCAGCATCTCCTGGGGTGCTGCTATGTTTATGAAGTGTGTCTTTCTCCAGTATCTCTTTGTCACATCAACAGGTCCCAAGGATAGTGTTCCACAAATTGTTGCCTGGTTGTTTCTGCGAGGAGCCTCGTCCTGAAAAGCAAAATTGAGTCAAAATTCAGAAAAACTATTCTTGGATAGATAATGTCCTAAAACAAAATTCCATACTCTACAATGTATTTCCTCCGATAATTCTGACACCTCCAAAATATTCTCTATTGGGGTATCGTGGGACCTGTCTTTTGATCCGTAGTTTTGCAGTGATCATACAAAGCCTTTGAATTTGATCTCATTTTTTCATTGCATACTAATTAAAATATTTATTTCAGTTCCATTTAGGGGATGTATTGTGGATGACCCCTGTTACGTGCAAGGTTGTAAGGAACTGGCCCCATGATTAGAAAATTGAATAGCATACAGTCTTTGGCCTTATTGAGCTCATGTGAATGAAGCATACAGCCACAAAACTATAATTATAAGTGAAAAATTACCATTCTGTATAATAGCGGATGAAGAGCCTGGTGTGAGAGCATAGGTGATACATATAATTCTAGCTGTGGAGCTTGAGAAAAACCTCACCAGACTAGAAATATTTGCTTTGCATTGAAAAATATAAGGTTCACTAACTGAAGAAAGAGGGGAAGGTAACTAAAAAACATAGGATCCTGTGACATTTTTAGAAGTCAGCATGTTAAAAAATGTGTCATGTTACATTCACACCCCCCCACACACACACAATGAAGATGAATACTGAAAACCAAATGTCTTACAAAATTTGAGTGAGATGACCTGGGATCTATTTCTGTGTCCTCTTTCTCTCATATCTTTAAGAAAAGTTACCTGAGCAATTACAAATAAAATAAAAAAAGCTCTAATGGCTTAGAAAGTGATCATTAAATTTGAAATGAATGTTTAGGTATATTCTATCTCTCTTTTTTTTTTTTTTGGCTTATTTCTGAAACGACAAAATTTTCTTTGATGAGTAATCAGTCATATATGTGATGACTTCCTAAATTAAGGTTCAGAATACTGGCAATGTGTTAGACTTTCATTTTTGCATTCTGCTTCACTAATCCATCTCTATTTTTATTTGTTATGGAAATATTGGATATATTAATGTTGCCCCCATTCTTTTTTTATTTAAATCTTTATTGGTACATTATAAATACACATCATCATTAAATTCAACATTGAGATTTTGTACCAGAATATGACATGACATGACTCTCATTTTTTCCTCTTCCCCTACCTTCCCTGCACCCCACCCCCTACATACATAAGCTTTATTTCCTTTTTGCTCTATTACTATCACATTCTTTTCCCCCTCATTATTAACTCCTACACCCTCTTTCCTTGTCCCCAATCCTAAGAAGAAAAGATTTTTTTATTACATTGTGAATTTTATTATTTTTTTATTTTATTAGCCCCTTTATTTTTGGTAGACAGACATTTGGTAAGGTGAAGATAAAACTTTAACAAATACATATTATATATGGAAAAGACAACTATTACAATCAAAGCAGTATACATTTTATCAAATGTAAGCATGATAAAATGTATTATTAAATATGATAAATCACAAGTATTTATCTTTATACATATATTTAAAAATATATTAATATTTATATTTGAAAATTATTAATATATAGTAACTGGTAAATCGTGTATCTTCACATTGTGTATTGTTTTCTGATAGAAGGAATAAAGTACACAGAATTCTTAGGGTGATTTGTGAATAATTATATAACTAAATTATAATTTTAAATCATGCCAGTGGTAGTATGTAAGGACAAAGCTAATTTTAAAATTATCAAAAAGGGGGCTGGGGAATTAGCTCAGCGGTTCCGGCACCTGTCTTGCAAGTACAAGGACCCAGGTTCAATCCCCGGAAACCACATACTATACTGGGTGTGGAGACTGACGCCCAACAGCGACCAGTACCACATACTACAGTGCCGGGCGTGGTGGCTCCCGTCTGTAATCCCAGCACTCGGGAGGCAGAGGCATCAGGATTGCTGAGTTCAAAGCTGAGCTCAGGGTCAGCCTGAATTACAAAGTGAGACCCTGTCTCAAAAAACCTAAAAAAAAAAAAAAAAAAAAAAAAAATTATTAAAAAGGGCCGGGGATTTAGCTTAGTGGTTCCAGTGCCTGCCTTGCAAGTACAAGGGCCCGGGTTCAATCCCCAGTCACCCCATACAATGTTGGGCGTGGTGACTCTTGCTCATGAGCAATCAGAACCACATATGGCAGTGCCAGGCATGGTGGCTCACACCTGTAATCCAAACACTCAGGAGGCAGAGGCATCAGGATTGCTGAGTTCAAAGCTGAGCTCAGGGCCAGCTTGAACTACAAAAGTGAGACCCTGTCTCAAAAAAAAATTAGCAATAAGTACTTTGAAAAAGGGAAATATTAGTAAGTACAAAATAAAGGCTATTATATCTTCATGCTGAGAAAATAATGATAAGAAAAATAATGACATGGTTATTGTATGAGATAGAAAAAAGAAGTGATATTGTATATGTCTTCTCTATTAGCTAATTTAACAGATGCATAATTTCATTTTCTTTAGTGTAGGCATCACAATGTATAAATTATTTCAGAAGTCTCATAATGGTTAATCAAACAATATATTTCAACTAACATTTTAGCTACGTAATATAAAGTATTCATTAATTTGAGGAAAAGCAAATCAGGATATTATATTTCTTTCTATATTAACGTACTGCTTCTTGTATTTAACCAACAAGATTTCCTTATTTACCAACATCATTATTATTATAGAAAGATATTACCATTTGATTTTATCTCAGTATTATTTCAAAAGTGAACAGGTGGAAATGTGGTTTGAAATCATATATCAGTTGGGATTCAGTCTTGCAAATAGTGTTACTGAAATTTCACTCAGTGGTTCTCAACCAGGTGGTTTGACTCCCCAGTGGACAGTTGGCTGTGTCTGGAGACAGTATTTGTTGTCATGACTACAGAGACATTACTGAAATCTGTTGGTTAGAGGCAGAGGTGTCGCAAAACATCCTGCAAGGCACAGACAAGCCTCCCACAATAATGATTCTGCTCAGTAAGTCGGTAGTGCTGAAGTTGGAAACCCATGGACTTACAGAAGGAAGTGAACATGAAGAACTTGTTAGAATAGTGCTGAGATAATTAAGAGGTTGAACAAGAGATAATGAGGTGGCTCAGAGATTAGCAACTGTGGGAAGAAGCCACTGTTACCTCCAAGGTTTTAGAAAGAAAGCATGGAAATAGTAAGAGAGTGAAAGCACCAGATCAACTGTGCTCTAGCTGGATCCAGAGTGACTCCTGTCACATGGGAGTTAGAACCCAGCAGTCAGTCTTTCCAGTGAGCCCTGGACCTGTATAATATCTGCAGTCCATGATGCAGGACCCAGCTGAGGCAGAGGGAAGCAGAACTCCTCGGGCTGCTTTCTTCCTCTGACCTTCTCATCTTTCATTGGATTTTTTTTTTTTTTTTTGGTGGGTAAGCCCAGTAAGAAGCCAACTGCTAAGAGATTTGGGAAAATGTGCATTACAAGGAACATGAGAGAAATTAATCTGAGAGCCACATGAAAATTTCCAGCAGAAGAGCTGGAGACATGGAAATTTCCAACCTTATTACTTCAAAATCCATGGAGCTTTCACATTCTTTTCTCTTTAATAAGAAAATATGTCAAAAATAGATGTGGTACAGTTAGATCATGTATACCAAACGGTACAGCCCATTATCAATTCTCAGCTGAAAAAATAGAAAAAAGACGAGGTACTTCCTAAAGCAGAGACTGTGGGACAAATCATTATGAAGAAAATAACTGTTATCACACATGCTGAAATTAAATACTTCAGCTGATAATTTTCTTTGCTATTCTCCTTTCACAATTGAGAAGATAATATGATTAACTTTTCTTTTATTGCCATTATCTTGAAGTCAAAAATAAAATGTGGCATGCTAAGGAAAAAAAAAATGAGTGGAAATAAAACAGTGGAGAAAACAAATGTTACAAAATTCTTACTCCAATTAAAATTGAAAATGCTATCCATCTCTTTTCCACATTGAAATTAGGTAACTGAACTTTTACTTCCATGACAACTCCAGAGAAGGGAAATAAGTCATGAGATTGTGCACAAATGGACACATGGGGAGGCTACATTTATTGTTACTGTTAAAACTTTTACTTTTCATACTCAAATGGATAGACCTTGAGGATGTCCTCATAAATGAAATAAACAGGTTACAGATGTGTAAATATTGTATCTTTTCTCCGTTATGAGAAAATGAAGTTGTAAATGAGTTGTAGTGTGTATAGTTGATATTGTGAAAGAGAAAATATTTAAAAGGGAAGAGAGTGTAGGGGTAAATAATGAGGGGAAAATGAATTTGGTAATAATAAAAAAGGAAACAAAGATTGTGTATTTACAGGGTGGGGTGTTGCAGGTTGGGGGGAAAAGGGAAAAATGAGAACCAAGGCATGTCATATTTTGGTACAAACCCTCAATGTTGAATGCGATGATGATGTGTATTCATAATGTACAATAAAGATTAAATTAAAAAAAAAACTTTTACTTCTAGTGTCACCAAAACTAGCTACAGAATTTTATTATCAGATTGAGTATTTTCTTGGGCCAGTAGCCCCCCTCATATAAATACATAGAGTTGGCTTGTTAGGAATTTATACTTGTCAGTCATTACTATATATATATATATTTTTGAGACAGAGTCTCACTTTGTAGTTCAGGCTGGTCTTGAACTCAGCCACAAACTCAGAAATCCTCCTGCCTCTGCCTCCCAAGTACTGGGATGACAAGCATGAGCCACCATGCCCAGCACTTGTGGTGTGTGGTACTGATTGCTGGTGGATGTGAGTCACCATACTCAACATTGTTGTTTGTGGTTACTGGGATTGAACCCTGGCCCTTACGCTTGCAAGGCAGATGCTAGAATCACTGAACTAAATCCCCGTCCCTTGTCAGTCATTATTTTAAGAAGCTTTTGTAGATATTTAATTTAACCAAGGTGACTGAAGCCAGGATAGAGCATTGTATCAATATATATTCTATAGTGCAGACTTAGAGAAATCATTACATAGGGGCTTTTCTACACCAATTCCCATACTTTGCAGGCACCCATGGTGAGAGTAAGAATGTTTAGAGAAAATAAAGTAGCTAATAGTTCAGCAGTGCTATGTGCTTATTCTGTTACTAGCAGGACAGCATCCTTTTTATTCTTTTAAATTATGGTTGATCCTTAAAAAACGCAAAGATCCCTGTTTCATTAATGTATGTCCCATAATTATTACATGGTGGAAGATAATCCATGAGATAGATAAGGAATTTACTAAAGAAATTCAATTGACCTTATAATCCCCATGAAACCTGTGTTCATAGGTTGTTAAAGAATCAGGTTAGTAATGATGTAAACGAGGTGATGAATTTTTCAGTCTTTTTATTACATTGATTTGGATTTCACGAGAAGCTGTCTGCTGGGAGAAAATAAGAATAGTTCATTTTTTGAGTTCCCAAAGGACAAATCCATAACACAATTATGTGTGGTGGTGAGCAGTATGTAATATTGCAGTGTGCAAACTAGCATAGATCAATTTTCAGCCCCTATCTACATAGTAATTTCTAAGCCAAGTTCTAAGTTTATTTACTGCAGGGGATCCATGGATACCCTCTACTTTGACAAATCTATGCCACCTCCAGAGACAGCCGTCCCGTAGGCTTTCCTGCTTGAATGGAGAAAGATTTTGAAATACTTGGCACCATGATCAGTAATGAATTTATCCATTAATATCAAGTCCGTTTAGGATGGAAGTCTACTTTCTTCTCCAGATACAAATGTGTGGGAGGGAATATCTGGGGCATAAGAACAAAGAACAGATGAGCGAATCAGCTTAAATCGATGTGAATTACACTGGCAATTTATGTAAGTTGACAGCTAGGTAAAGTAGACGGGGGGAAAAAAGAATTGGAATGATATAGAAAAAGTGTAACATTAGGAAATTTCATGAGGATTAAAGCTTATATTGTTGGATTTATGCAGCTCTAAAAAATGTTGAGAGTTATTTACTAGGCCTGCATAAGTGGTGCTGCCATATCCATGCATGAGAAAAGCATCAAGTAAAGACTTAATAGATCAAGGAAGCAATAAAGAGGATAGGGACCAATTATTTGCACTAGCCATCAAAGGCAAGAAAATAATCAGCTGGGCCCAGCAGGGAAAATTAAAGTTAAATATTAAACAGTTTGTTATATATCCCAAGTGTTTATTAAAGTCACTTTCATACATTTGTTTGGAGAGGAAGAAGATAAGAGGCTTAAAGTGTAAAGCTGAAAGCAATCTCTCAGTATGTAGTGGCTGTGAGGAGATAGGATTCAAATGAGTAAGATCATTGTCCAGTATTCAAGAAATCAACCTTGTATCTATTGGCTTAATATTGGGGAGGGTTTTCATTTAGTATTAGAAGAACTAGTTTCAAGACTTGGAATCAGGTAAGATGTCTTCCCCAGAAGAGTAATGGACCGGGACTTCTGAGAGGAAGGGGACTCACCAGAGTAAGCCCTATAGTCATGGGAATGAATAACTTTCTTAAGGGGTTTTTCAGCTTTGTCACTGGGCCAACGATATCTTCAGAGGTGAGGCAGGCCCTAGACTGCAAGTAAAGCCTATATAGTGTAGTAAAAGATGCCACATTGGGAAGCAGATACCTACCTTACATGAATGAATTGTTGCTTTTGAATGAAAATGTCCATTTGTTAAAATATCTTTTACTAACAAATGACTCCAAAATTCTAACCTATGGAAAAACATGTAAGGCCAATGGTATTTATTTTTAATTTTCCCTAATGATCTTTTTCCTGAAGAATAAGAGTTACAGGAAGGAATATTTATCAGTAATCCTGTGAGTAGAATAAATAAAGATAGACCAAAGAACATTTTAGAGGGATAGTTCTTGAACATTAAGACCCTCTTGCTTATTCTTAAATTCATCTCTCTGTAGTTTGTGACTCAATGTACTTACTGAATAATCATTTGGTGGACATACGCTAAGCACTAGCCATGTACATGGGACTATATTGGATTGTTCGGTTCTCAAAATGTATAAAATAGCATTTCTAATTCAAAGTCAGATACAATCGGATATAGTATGGTGGTATCCTAACTCTGTACTGAATGCTCATTTCTTTTATTCATCAAAATAGTCATAGAAGGAAGTCCCAATGATTCTCCTCAAATTTCAGGTGAAGAAGTTGAAGGTTCAAGGCATTAAATGCTAGGCCAAGATCACAAATGTAGTAAATGTCAGAGTAAGAGTGTGACTCCAAAGTGCACCTGGATTCAAAGCCCACACTTCTGTCAACACATATTTGGCTTTTCCAGTGTAAACATTCTTTTAAAGGCCCTTCAATTCTAAGCACTTAACCTCCTACTCACAGCTTGCAGAATCAGACTATCATTGTTTATGTTATGCTTTGGCTCTTTTATAAGTGAAATATTAGTTTGTTGGCAAACCAGTGAAATTTAGCCACAGTGAATTCCTCTGATTAGGAACAGGCTTGATTCCAGGAATCAGGCACATCTGAGTGCACAGGTAGGGGTAAAATGAACCCAGCCAGAAAGGTTCGAGAGGATCTAGCAAATCATTAAACAGCTGTCTTTCAAATGTGCACAGTACAGTCCATTTGTAATCTGGAGACTTCCTGTATTGATTCTTCCCAAGGAAGTTACTTATTTTTATAAGTATGTGCTATGTTCTACCTATAATGCAGTTCTACATGGTAAAACTCAAGTGCATTATAGAAAGGAAAACAACAGCTGCTGATAATATGATTTTTTTTTGTTGTTGCTGCTGCTTCGTGGAAGTAGTAGGAGCAAGTTTTTTTCTCCCTCTTAAGTTTGTAAAATACTGTCAGGTAAAGTGAGTTATTTTCTCAGACCAAGCATTTCCTTTTAAAGAAATCTTTCATAACTCTATTCTATTCTTGCTGGCATTCCCTGCTGTCTCATTTATTCATTCATTAACTAGGTATGTATACTGTGTGTCCAGTACTAATTCACATACCAGGCTAAGAGCAGAAATTTAGCAGTGTATCTCTGTCTAAGGAGTTCATTTGGCAGCTGGAGATATAGCTCCATGGCAAAGAACTTTCCTAGGATGCACAAAGGCCTGGGGTCACTCCTTAGTCTTGGAAAAAAAAACAAAAACAAACCAGGGAACTTCTGTTCTGTTGTAAAGTTAGCAAATGCATGAAAGAAGTGAAGAAATACAGAATACTTCAAATGAACATGTTAAGAAGGCTAAAGCATGGTACAGGGGGCAGAGAAAAAGTTATAGGGAATTTATTCCTTTTATATGATAGTTCAGGGAAACTTCTGTGAGATGACCTTTGAAAGGAATTTTCATGGAATCGATAGAATTTCACATTCATATATCTGAGTGAAAAGCATTTCGTCAAGGAAAAACAGCAAACGTGTGGTCTCACAGAGTAGTATGTATACTGCTTTAAAAACTTTGTTGTGAATAATAATAGACTCACGGAAAGCTGCAAAAAGTTCAGAGGCCCAGTAGGTGTACACTTTACTTGGCGTTCCCTAGTTGTTATGTCCTACTGAACCACGTACAGTATCAAAACCATGGAGTTGACAGTACAAGCCTTATTCAGAATTCACCAGTTTTTTCAGGTGTTCATTGATGTGTGCAGTTTTTTCAGTATTACCCAATGCATAGAATTATGTAATCACTATGAGATACAGAATGGTTCCAGTATCACAGAGGAACTCTTTCAAGTTACTCCTCTGTAATTACACCCGTCCTTATACTCCATGCCCCTAATTCCTGACAACCCCTAACCTTTCTCCATGTCTGTAATTATATCTTTTCAAGGAATGTGAATAAAAGGGGAATGAAGTGAGATGACTTGACTCAGGCTTCTGTAGTCACTCTAGTTGCCACGTGGAGAACTGACAGTATAGTAGTAAATGAGGAGACAGAGGGCCTTTGTAATAATTCACTAGAGAAATGATAGCAATTCTAAACCAGGGTAGTTTCTGAGGAGGCAGAGATGGTGATGAATTCTAGAAATCTTTGGGAGGTAATGCTTCTAGTTTTGTTGACAAGTGAGGTCTGAAAGAAAAGAGGAATCCAGGATAATTGTAAGGTAGATAGGGTGGGAAAAATGGTGAAACGATCACATTAGATGGTTGAAGAAAGGAGGTAGAAGGGAGAATTTGGTTGTAGACATTGCTTGGGTTAGAAGACTTGTTAGAAAAAGTCATAAAGTACCCAGATAGATGCAAGTCTCGAGCTCAGGGGAAAAGAATGGGTTAAAGATACACCTTGGAGAACCATTGATTGGGAGATACTATTCAGCCATGTCCCCATGGAGTTCTCAAGATGATGTCTACTGCTCCGTATCCATGGTGGTCTTGATACTGACTTAGGAGAGAGTACAAAGATGTCACTTTGACTATGGTGTTTTTGGTGACCTATCTTCATGAATTGGAATGGAAAATCAATGTCTCTAAAAATATCTGTATGCCCCGCCCCTGAGGTAGATAGAGCATACTGGTATGATCTTTTTCTGTGCTCATTGTTGTAAAGGTTTGTGCATGTTTAAGGCAGGAATCCCTGGTCACACTAGCATACTTCCTTATGGGAAGCTGAGAAATGTCTCCAGTGACTCCTGACAAATGTTTCTTGAGAAAACAGAGGTGATGGTGATCCAAGTCTTTAACTTGAAATGTACAGCTCTCCTTAAGTTCTCTTACTGCTAATATCTTACGTTTCTTTCCTTTTTAAAGGTTCTTGTTCACTGAGTTTTAATCTTGCCTTGGTGTTATTCTATCTCTGCGTGTTTAGCAATTTATTTCATTTCTCATGAGCTCAGGGTCCTCATAGGATGATGTAAGATATATAAAATGAGGACACAATGATATCTTCAGTCTTAATTTTCAGTTGTTTTGAGAATTGGTGCCTCCTGTTTTCTTGTCTGTCAGTTCCTCTAGTTAATTCACCTTTGTTGAGTCTTTCACCCTTTTCAGAGAATATGAGACACACATTCTTTGTGCAGGTTTTATGCTTTGTATCTCTCTTCCTCATCCCGTTATCTCATGTTTTCAATTAGGACTCATTTATGTAAATTTTCTTTTTATAGGGGTCTTTAATAATACAGGAAGGACTGGGCAAAGAGATGAATATTTACTGAGAGTCTATTAAGTTCCATGAAGTGTGTATACTGTTATTTTTTCATGTTATTGTTTTTGGTCTTCCTAACAACTCTATGATGTAGAAACTACTGACACCACGCAATTAAAGAATCAAGTGTAGAAGAAACCCAAGCTCTCTTATTACTTCCACAGTTGATGAGTGTTAAAGGGAGCATCTGAACCTTGATCTCATTGCTTCCTAAGCCACAACCGCCCCACAGAACCACCTAGAATGAATAATGTGAAAGTTTTAAACACCTGTCTTGTGGTGGAAGTAGTTCTATGTCAGCAAGAAGAAGAAGAAGAAGAAGAAAAGATGATGAAGAAGAAAAAGAAGAAGACTGTACCCTGTTCTCACACTGATGCAAGGTGCCCTCTACACAGGAAGCCCTCCTGGCTCTTTTCTCTCAAAGTATCTTACAGATATGGCCCATGTTATAAGGACTTCACCAAACTCTGTAAAGCTATGGGAATACTATTAAAGGGTTTGAGAGTCACACCCCAGCAATGGAGAATTAGACTCCTGAACTATATATTCTGGGTCTCTACAAATGCAAAGAATTTGAGTCAGAGGCACAGTGGCTTTGAATTTAGCTGCAGTGGTTATTTTTCTGTATAATAATTCTAGCCTAATAAATCACAAGTAGTCAGAAGCAAGTAGCCAGAATGGCTAATGTAACACCGAGAGCTCATTGGCCATTTCCCTTCAGGATGTTTGTAGAGGAAGCAAGAATAAAACATCCATGGCATAGGCTACTGAGCATTCCAGAGCTCCTCATAAAAATCCATATACGTTCAGATAAGACATTGGCTATTATTGGAATTACAGAAATTCTGCCTATTGAGAATTTATTGTTTTCCTTTTCAGTTACCAAACAGCAGTCCTCTACATATGTTAGCAAAATGTAGTACTAATCTTATCATGCCTAATATTAAAGTTTAGATTTGCAAGCTGTACATCTCATACTCTTCATTCTAAAACCAATATTGATTGGTATCTTGTATTACAACTTGTACTGTGGGTCAAGTTCCCATACAGCAAACATCATTGCATTAAAAATTCTATAAACCTACATCAACAAAGCCTTTCATGTTTGAGCCAACAGTCTGATAGTGTTAAGCAATTCTGAGTTCAGCTCGCTAGGAGATTCTCAACAATTATTTGTCTTGGCTCACAAAGGTTTACTGCATTAAAAACACAGCCATCAATGTAAGATTGTTTTTAAATCAAGCTTTTGGAGAAGTCAAATTAAAGTTGTCATGCAATAAATGTTTGTTGAATGAATACTGAATAGGGATATTCATCTAATTCATTCTAAATAGTGCTGATTTCCCAGTTACTAGGTCAATGCCTGGCATGTATAGCTTTAAGAAACGAATGAACACAGAGTAGTTTTTTTTTTTTTTTTTTCTAAAATCCAAATCCAACCATATCACTTCACTGTTTAAAACCCTTGAGCAGGTTACCATAGCCTCCAGGATATTATTTTTCCCAGTGTATCTCAGACTCTCAGGTGAATAATAACTACTGAGGGGTCCTACTAATAAACTGATTTTGATTCCACTGTTCTGGGGAGGTGGTCTGAGATTACGCATTTCTAACAGATATCTAGGTTTGTACAGTGATGCTGGCCTACAGAGCATACTTTAAGAAGCAATAACATAAGCTAATATACATGGCATGAAAGATTGTTCTTTTATGAATGAAGCCCAGTTTATTTCTCACTGTTTTACCATAATTGTTTTTTATTGCAGTTTATGCTTTTCCCTCCCAAACTACTGTGATCTGTTGCTGTCCCTGTCTGTTGGGTTTTCTCTAATTCATGATGTCCTTTGAGTTTTACCTCAGATATCACATGCATCAAAATATTTTCCATTCTCCCTTAGTTGTGGTTAGTGTTACTCTCATGGTTCCACTGCAGCCTGGAAGCATAAATCTATCATATATCTCATCATAGTGAATTATGATGCCAGTGATGCCATTAAAATACTTGAGCGAATATATCAGACTGTGTTAGGAGATTTGTTGTGGAACTGGGTTTGCAGAGGAAAACATTCTGATTATACTTAAGTTGTGTGTTTATTAGTAATGACCAGTAAAGGGACTAGTCCTTAACCTATCGCATGACCACATTTCTTGTGTCTGTTATGACAAACTTTAGATTTTCATGTCTATTTCTTCCATATGTGAAATGTCAGCTTTCCAAATATCAAAACCACAGCCTATCAATAATTCAAGTTTGAGTTTGTATTTACTACTGTAAGGGTGACTGACACTTTGATAGAGTTTTGATGGTTTTACAAGAATAATGACGAGGTTAGACTTAGTTGATAATTTAATGTCTGGTTTAAGATTAAATCTTTTTACATGAGGAACTACTTGCAGTTGGTTCCGGATCATGATGTCACTGCTTAAGTTTTGTTGAAACAACATAGCAAAGATTTTGATCTAAGGTTTTCAGCTATAAATGGTATTGGAGCTTTCCATTGAGGAGTTGATAGAATTTTGGGGACGTTATTCCACTGAGAAGAGAAACTATTGGCTTGGGAAAATTTTCCTAGAATAGTAAAGTTTTGCTAGTTAAAACAATGAAATAGTAAATTATGTTAATATAAACAGTCAGTCATCTGAATATAAGGCATAAATACATTTTCCCCTACCCACCCTACAAACCCTATCCCTTATATACATAAGCTTTATTTCCTTTTATTCTATTATCATCACATTATTTTCTGCATGCTATTTACCTCTATACCCTATTTCCTTTTAAATATTTTGTAGTTCACAATATTTACTATATATACCAGAACACATTTACATCTTCATTTTCTCATACCAGAGAAATAATACACTATTTACACATCTCTGACCTATTTTATTTCACTTATGAGGAAATCCTGAAGTTACATCCACTTGATTATAAATGCCTCAGTCTTATCATTTTTTATGGCACCGTAATACTCCATTCTATAAAAGAACTATATCTTTATCTAGTCCCTAGTTGATATAAATACTTTTAATCCTTAGTGTTCAAGCTATTTGTGGTTGTAAATGATTTTGGCACACAAAGATTGAAAACTTCCTGAAGATAATATAACATGTTTTAAATCCCTTTGCCATTCATACTACCTTTCCTAGAAAAAAGATCCAATAATAACTGAGTAGATGTAGAGAAACAATATTTGCAAAACATGGTGATCAAATATAGACTCACCATGAGTTGAGAGAATAACTTTGTTTTCCATTGGCTTCTGATACCCAATGTGGGGCCCACAGGACAGCAGCCTCTGTACCACTTAGAGCTCCTTATCAATGCATGATACCAAACCAAAGACTAGGCTCTGCATTTTTAAGAATATCCCCAAGTGATTTGTAGTGTACTAAGTGTCCAGAAGCACCTGCTTTAATATCCGTTCGGCACTAAACTCCTGATGAAGTATTTGTAGTTCTGGTCACATGGATGTGGAAATTGAAGTCAGAAAGTTTAAATAACATGTAGAAGGTCAAATGGTTTTTAAGTTGTCCCAGTAAAACTCTGGCCTCTGCCATATTTAATTCAGCCTCTTCCTTATACTGTGATACAATACAGTAATCCAAGGGGGATAACTGTGCTAAAAATCTAAATGATGATACACACTTTGAAAAATACAGTTTTCCTTTGATTCTAATTTGTGTTCCCTTTAAAGTTTTCTGGTGCAGAAAACTCTGAGTAGAAAGTCTGAAGAGTGTTTGGGTGCTAGGCTTTGATCCTTTTGTTATTCAAGACATTGGATTTGCATCTCCCAAAGAGTCTCCAGGATGCTTCCTGAGGCAGGAAACAGCCCAGCCAAGATAAGACTGAGCCACCTCCTTTTGAGAGCTGCTTGGCTGTGAGCTGCTCAAAGGGAAACGATGTCTATTTGCAAATTATATCGCTAATTTATAAGGAAAAGGCCTCTATGGTCTCTTCTATTGTAAAATCTGTAGTTAGGGACTTGGGAAGAGAGTCAAAACTGCATACATTTGCATCTGCCAAGCTGGATAACTAGTTTCAGCATTGCAGAGATGGTGCTGAAATAGCACCTCAAGTATCAGGCTTTATCAAATTTAATCTATCCATAAGGCAACTGCTGATGATATTTTAGAGAAGAAAAAGTAAATTGAAAAGACAGACAGCCCAAGTAGCAATTCCAGTAAAATTATATGCTCATCATAGCAGTCTTGAAATATAAATATCAGTGTATTTCTCCTTCATTTATCATTGATGTGATTATCTGGCAAGTATTTATTTAACACCTGTTATGGTTGCACAGTGAGGCTGCAGGTGTAAATGAATCTTCTGGAGGATCTGTGTAATACTATGCACAGAATCAGGGAGTGTCAGTGTGAGTGTGAGCTGAGGATTCTATCAGAGGAGACTTCGAGGTGGAGTATTAGTCAGTAAAGAATGTATTAGTCCCTTGTACTTTATCTAAGTATAAGGCAGGGACACTGTTTAGGCTATCAACTTTCTGATTACTTTTGGATACACTTCATTACCCCATTTGCCAAACAAGCACATCATAATATGTAGGCATTGTCATAAACAGGATGCTCCAGCCAGCTACATTAGAAATGCCACCTACCAAATTAGGTATGTTGCTCACTTTCCTGATTTGTACACATCTGTGCCTCTACCAGGACACTTGCCGGAAGTTGTTTCCTCTGTGTGACTGTGGGAAGGCCTTGTGAGGCAGTGCTCTCACACTTTTTGCTCTGGCCATGGAAGTGAACCTGCATCTTCCTTATCGGCTCATATTTTGTTTTAGGCCGTGACGTGGTTTAAAATGTGCCTGTAAGTTTAGGGACATGGAGAGGTGTACAACTTTTTTGAGAACAAGGAATCTGTTATGCAGTCTGGAGCATAGTTAGTGTAAGGCTTTAATGAACAACTCTGGAAGGTTAATAAGGGAATAGTATGTATGCATATATACATCTGGGAACAGATACATATAATAGTGAGTTAGTGTCTGCTATTCATTCATTGAGGGATGGATCATTATAATGAACTATTATGCTAGAAATTGCTGGAGTAATAAGCAAATGATGCAAATTGTTTTTAACAAACTCACAGTGTTGTTTCAATTGGTTCACTTAAATCATTTTCTACTTCCATCCAAGTATATAAATAATTTTTCCAATTCTAACACGACCCTGCTATCAATCCAACATTCAAGATTCAGCCGAATAGTTAGAAATTGCTGACTCTATTATCCAGCTTCCAAGCAAACCGTTGAGGTTTCTCGGAAACCTCACAGTGAGTGATCTCCCTTTAAGTACTGGTTCTCTGATTTGCCACAGTGTTTTAAAATTTAGTAAGGAAAGAGGAAAAAGGCCTGCCTCCGTGTGGAGAAACATGCTCCGAGTGCCTCCAAAGATTATCTCCTTTGGATAATGCAGGCTGTGTGTGGAATGGAATTGAGTCCAATCCATGATCCAGCAGAGCTTCAGCCCAGGATTTCTTTAGAGCCTTTGCTACACACAAAGTTGGCTGATGTGCCACTCAGCATCCCAGCAGCTCTTTCTCTTCACACTAGCAATGGCAAAGCTTTGTGCGGAGGCATTGCTGGCTGTTTTGAGCTGAAATCATCCGTGGGGACCAGAAGAGGTTTTTGCACACCTTATTAAGGTAGGCAAGTGTCTCTGAGTGCGTGCGTGTGCCTGAAAGCCGGAAGACATCTGTTGAGAGGAAAGTGCTCTTCCGTGGGTCTGGCAGCCTCTCTGTAAGTCTTCTATTCTGATACAGGAGCATGAGAGCAGTAGGTGGAAGGAAACGCTTTTGTACTTCGAAGGCTGAGGTCCGGATTAAGTGATATTGTAATAGCTAGTTAGAGGCAGAATAAAGGGCCGGGGATCAAGGCGTTCAGAAATGCATCTTCCCATTAAGTCTTTCAAGTTAAACTATGTCATTGTAGGGGATAATGAAAAGAGGGAAAAAACCGACAGTCAGGATGAGTATCCCAAATCTGTAAGGTCTTTGAGCTTCTCTGACCATGCCAGCTTTTGAAGTCTCCTTCTAACAGCCAATTTGTTTGGCTCCTCTGGAGGGGGCAATTCATATCCACTTCCCTCTCCTGGAACATTTCTTTCTTCTATACTCCACCAGGGAACAATAGAGTTTAACAGTAACGGGCAATTTCCCCCCCAAAGCTTGTGCCCTCTTCTGCTTTTAAAGGTGTTTTTAAGAGACTTCTACTAGGGAAACCTCAGTGCCTGTACATTAAGGCGGTAATTAACTTTTAGTATCAGTGCTTATGTTAAATTTTCTGTCTTTCTTCTTTACTAAAGCAGTCATTAAGATTCAGTGTGAGTAGCATGAAACTTTATCATAAAACCTTGCTTTGCTTAGAACACCTTGCTTTTTTTATAAACCATGCTTCTCAGTTTATATATACACATTGCTACCTTTTTTAGTTATAAAATCTCTTTGTGCTGCCACACTGAGAAAGACTAGTTTGAATCTCTGCGTTGTATTTTATCTGAGGAAAAGAAATCCCATTATCGAAAGTTTGATTTGTTCAAGTTGTAAGGTGTGATTTTTTTTTTACACATTATATGAACTGGACATTATTGCATTGTATACCTCTGTATTTCAAGGATTTTGTGATTAACGTAAAGTTGAACAGTCAAACAGAATGATTTATCCTTTATTTGTATTTGAAAAAGTTATTAAGTGACGTTTTGCTTTCAGTAACAGTTTAGAAAAGACAGCCAGACAGGTAACTGGACTTGGAAGGTATGTGAACACTGCTAAATTTTACCTTTGTGATTTAATCTTTATGAATCCACCTGCCTCAAAATAAAGACATTATTTACAATACCTGTTGTGTTTTAATAAAAGATAAATAGTTATGAGCTGTCTGTTGTACCCTGGAATGTTATGAATTTGGGGGCTGTATTTATAACCTCTTTTTTTCTCCTGAGGTTTACTTTGGAAGTGAGGCACACTCAATAATAGGCTGACATCAGCTTCTGTGTTTTAAATTTACATGCTGTCAGTGTTGTTTTCACATCTGGAATGTGTGGGGAGAAAAGATACCAAGTTTTATTATTTATATTAAATTGTGGAATTGCAGATTGATATTTTTCAATGCATTTTCATGATAGTTTCTACCGTGGAGGTAGCGTGAGGGCTTTCAGGAAGATGGAGTGGTGTAATTACCAGGTGCACACATTCATTAATCCTTCCTGGCTAGAGAAAGCTTCAAGTTCTTCTCCAGTGGCCCATTCGTAAAGCTATAAATATCTAAATTGTGTCAGCCAAGAAGTCACACAGAATGGTGGCTCTTTTTGAGTTCAATTTCATGCACTGTTGCTTTAGTCTTGTAAGGAAAGCCCTGAATTCCTTAGGATACTCTTGCTTGTAAAGTTCTGAAAACAAAATATCAAATCAGTGAAGATTTAATTTAAAACACACAGTTTCTCTCTCTCTCTCTCTCTCTCTCTCTCTCTCTCTCTCTCTGGCACAAAGTAGATTACTGTAGTAATGTGGAACATAATATATTTGAGCTCCCTTTATTTAGACCTCATCTTATTTTGTGTGATCAAGAATATATGTGAGATCTGGATAATTGTATTTACAACTGAGAGTCCATCGATCTCTCCACTCCTTGAGATCTGAGAACCCATGTGTGCATTCTCTGCACCAGTGAAATGTTTGCCCTGCGTGTGCAAGCTTCGGAAGGCTGGGTTGCAGCTAATATTTAAAAGTGTTCCTTATGAGTGCTTCTTTAATCATTAAATATTCCTTAATAAAATCATCTCAAAGAGATTTTCTGTGTGTGGGCTTTCAAAAAAGAATAAAATAACGTGAATAAAAACTATAGCAGTACTCTAGTAATACTTTTCTTCATATGTACTCCCTTGCTCTTCTCTCAAATGACTAAACTAATAAAGTCATCAGAAAGGAATCTTTTGTTTCTTTGCAACACAAAAGGAACTTATCTGATAAGAGCAGTCTGAGAGCGAATGTAACTTTTTTCACTGGAAAGTTAAAATTTCATGCAATGAACATGTATTAAAATTCACAGTATTATTCCTAGGATGGCTCAAGGGTGAAAGAGACCCAGAGGCATATTCAAAACAAGCATTCAAAATATATTTATGTCTTTATGTCTCACTTAACCTTTAAAGATCCCCAAATATTACATTTTTTTCTAATTATCTTCCTGCTTAATATGCCAGTGGTGTCAGGATTTAAGTAATTCTTATACAAGATTTTTATCCAGAATATTTGAGAATTTTTATATGCTTTTATCTTTGATTTTACAATTTCAAAAAGATCATGGACTTTTTTTACTTTTAAAATTACAGTAGTTAATATGATCTTAAAACAAATGTTCCAGAGTACTTTTATTCTTTAGAGACTGTGATAACCACACATTTATTATCGGTAAAAGAAAGGGCAAGGCATACTTCTGTTTGAAGTGAATATAAAAATATGTGTATGTGTGGGTGTGTGGGTGTGTTATTTAAAAATATAAGTCAGGAGACAAATATAGGATCCAGGAACATTTACATTCTGGTTTCTACTCTTTGAAAACCTAGTGAAACCCCTGAATATCTTCTATCTCTAGGTACCTTAGAAACTGTCCAGCACCATGACCCTGTACAGGGTCCTGTATTCTCATGAAGAAAATTTGTTATTGGTAAAAGCCAGATCTTTCTAAACATAATAATTACAAGACAAATGTGGCAGCACATACCTATAATCTCAACATTCGGAGATACTGAGGCAGGACAATCACAAGTTGAAACCTTGTGGCCTGGGCAATTTAGCAACTAACTGAGACCCTGTCTGCAAATAACAAGTGAAAAAGAGCTGTGGAGGTGTAGCTCAGTAAGAAGGCCCTGAGTTCTGACACCAGAACCACCAAAAAAAGTTACTTCTGTCACACTGAATGAAGATAATAGATTTACACAACCTTCTTTTCTTTAAAAAAATCAATTCCTAGCAGTTTTCTACTTTGAAATTGATCATACTTGCTACCTTAAGGAAACATTGCAAAGTGGCCCATATGAGGTAGGCATCTTAAAAATAAATCTATACATTACAGAGGAAATTTTCCTGGTTTTTTTTTTCTTTTTTTTTTTTTCTGTTGGGTGCATGAAAATATTTTATCACGTCAAATTTGGCATCATGTGTGTTTGGCATTGTGTGTGTATACGTGTGCACGTGCACACACAAATTCATGTGCACAAGAGCACGTATGATTACAGGACAGGGCTTTTTAAATAGCTATATGTTTGAATATGTAGCAAAAAGTTTCCCCCCAAATATGAAGAAGCAGCTATTAAATAGTGTATCACTACAGAATTCACAGCCACTTTTTAAAATATAGTGGGAAAAAATTGCCTGCAGTTGCTAATATGAAGAATTTTTCTTGCTTGGGACTAGGAATGCTATCGTCCTCACAACAGTGAGGATCCAGTGGTACCCTAATAAATTACAGGTGGAGAATAAAATGATAATAGAAAGTAAGGAGCAAAACAAAATTCCGTGGTTCAGTGACATACTGTGAATCTCGCTGTAACATCTATGTAACATCTATAACAGTCTCTGTGGATTTGGACTGTGTATAAGAACAATCTTGGCTAGAAATGTCGGAAGAGTCCAAGCTCCCCTGGCATACTCCTGCTGCCAGCCAGCACTCAGGGAAGTGCTGCTAATAGGAAGGTATCATGGCATTTCCTGGAGGGAGACGTCATATTTCATGACCTTGCTGGATAATAGGAAGAAAGCTGCAGATGAGACAAGTAAGGGAGCACTGTGCGTATCGTCACCTTGTCAGTGAATCCTCCCCATGACCTTCATCTCCAGAAGTAAAAGACGAGGATGACAACTGATAACTCTGCTCCTTACAGAAATATGTGGAGCCAGGTCAGCTTCTAAACCCACTCTTGCCCCTAAGAAAAGATAAGTCATTATGTCACCTTCGTAGCCATCTTATTTGTGCTCTGAATTTAGGAAGAAATATAAGGAAAAGAATTTTATTTTGTTATCTTGGCTGATTGTTTTCTTGTTTCCAGTGTAATCAAAATATTGTCAACAGCAGTGCAGCTTCTCTTTAGACACCTTATCTATTCTAAATTAACTTCATTTTCTCCTTTTGTGCTTTTGGTACTTTGAAAAATGGTGCAGTGGTAATATGTGCTCAGTGGAACAAGTTGAATGAAGCAGTTTGAAACAGAAAGATTCAGTATTATTCCCCTGCCTTTTTCTAATGTTAATGTTTAGGTGGTATATACTTCTCTGTCCATTTCCATTCAAAGCTAAAGAGCTACAGCAGGTATATTAGACCTGACACGACGAACTTTCCCTACACTTTTCTTAGGTGCTTTCCTTGGGGTTATTTAAACATGTAGAGGCGATAAAAGCACATTTGCGCATTCATATTAGCCAAGAATACTCCATATCCCCTCTCTTCAGTCATTTTGAAAGGAGCACCATCACTTGACAAGATCATGAGACAAATGTCAGAAATGTCCTTTCTATTGTCATTTTTTTTTTTCACTACACTGATGCCTCACTGCTTGTCATGAGTTGGCTCATGGAGTCGAGATGAGGGCCAACAAATTGTTTTGGCTGTGAAGGGTACTGAGTCAAGAGGCAGTTGACACCAACACACTCTAGCCTGTAGGTCGAGTGCACCAAGGTGTGAGTGCACTTTCTTACTGATAAATATAGCATCTTATATTTAATAGCTAAAGGCATTGCTTATCCTTTGAGATTCCTTATCATTTGAGATTCTTGTCCAGAACTATTGTAAGGGTAAGACTGATGATTGACATTACCTCTCCTTTGACTCTCAGCTCCAGAACTAGTGCCCTCACCTATGCTTCTGGACATTGTATAGATTTTGGAGTCAAATATGCCAGCTGTGTCCTAGGTTAGGTGTTACACCATGACAGCACCAGTAATGGCAAGAGAAAAAGCACTTTACACTTATGTTTTCAGTTTTTGTGTCCTGGGCATTGTTCTGGCCTCTCATAGTACTTACTATCTTTCATTATCACAGCATAGCCTTGAGGACTCTGTATAGGTGCCTGGGCCAAGTGCTTTGCTCACATTTCCAGTTTCATACACTCAGTGACCATCGTTGTTAATTTGACTCACAAACTGAGAAACAAGTTCTCTATAGGAGACATTGTTGATGATCCATTCATATATTCCTGCATGCATTCAACATTTTCTTTATGTGCCTGCACTCAAAACAGCTCATTGTTGAAGCTTGTCCCTCAAACTGCCTGTGCCTGCTTGATCTACCTACAGAGAGAGCCAGATCCATCTTGGAATGTACATGTTCATTTATAGGAAGCCCCTTATTAATGACTGTTGAGTGCAGAGGCCTCCAGTTCAGAAATTTTGGGAGGCAAACTATATTGCCACTTTGATGTTTTATCCCCTGCATGTGGTTGGCCTCTTTCACTTTTCATTCTCATTTTTCAACACTCGTATTGGTATTTCCTAGAACGATGTTGCATATTACCACTTTCGTGTGAATCCCTGCCTCAGAATCTCCTTTAGGGGTCCTAAGTTAAGACATTGGCCAAAAGAGAAACTTCTGTGGTAAAAATGTCCATTATCTCAATAAACGGCCAATAGAACACCAAGCCATGTCTTTCCAAGTGCTTATCTTTAACTGTTGGAGTTTGCTTCAGTTTATAGTTCAGCATTTTGTCAACAAACACCTATTGCATGCCTATTTTATGGCATATTGTATTTAGACCATAATCAAGATAGTGTAGTTAGTGAATAGTTCCTTTGTTTGTAAAACTAACACATTAATACTTCCTTCCTTGCAAAATGAATATAAAGACTAATGAAATGATGCATACACACCATTAAAAGTCAAAGTTGGCTGTAACTTACAGTGGTTAAATATTACTTGTTTTCCAGTTACTAATTCTTCAGGAATGTCTCACTAATCCTTCCTATGAATATTTATGCAGTGAACAAGAGCCATTGGTATGGACCTTGAAACCTGAAACTCAGAAAAAAAATATAATTAATTGGGGCCCCACTTGATGACTCCAACTCCTGGCTCAATGTATCACTTGAGCCTTGACTCATCAGGAGAAATCACTGGAGACATTTCTTCTAGACTCAGCAGATCAATTTAACTAAGATGAATGACACTTTGCTTGAAATCTATTCAGCCAAAATTAGCTTTTACTGATTTCATATTTTATAGTTCTTGATAAGAAGAAACTCCTTTTTTTAAAGAAAAAAAGCAGTATGAAATCAAACATATATCAATTTATCACTCTTATTATTGTAACCACATCAAAGTACTCATTGTAAAGACAGTAGCCAAGCTCTTCTTAAAATGCTCAGAATCTATTTTAGCAGGACTAAAATTGCTGTAATTTATATTCATCAAATTGCATGATTTGACTTATTTTGGAAAAGTTATTAACTTTTGAAAAGAATGCTTCAGGAGCATTCAGATGAATGTAAGTTATCACCAATAGTATATATGAAGCTGATTTTAAAACACACTGCTAGAAATTATACTTATATAGTATTTCTATAAGAATAAATTATGGGCTGCCACTGTAAAGGAGAATTATCACATCTTTTATAGTAATCTTTCTCATCAGAGGGTGTACATTCTGGGTAAAATAAAAGCAAACAATTTCTTCCATCCATACTTTTTGTGAGTTACTTCACAAATCAGTCCTGAACTAAGATAGATAGAATCTTAAATCTACTCTCTCCTCACAAAGTTTCTGCATTCTATATGAAATGTAAGACACTATCAACTAATAACATAATATAATTTAAAGGTAACTGTCAGGATATCTTAATAATTATTCTCCTCATTTTATATTCTTCAAAAGATTTTTTCTTAATAATGAAGTAGTATTTCCTGGCATAATAATAGCATGTATCTAAGTAATTATAAGGCCTGATTTACCAGGCCTTCTAAATCAAGAAACATAAATCATTATTATTTCCATATTTTAAAAGAAAGAAAATAGTTTCAAGTACTTTTTTTGTGTCTATATGGTGAGAAAATGGAAAGTTGTAAAGAAAAACCAGGCAGTTAGACTATAGTGCTTCCTTTCTTATCAATACTGTGTGGATATATAAAAAAAAATAACAATACTAGAAAGTGCAAGTGTAAGTTGGAAATCATAATTACATTGTCTCATATAACTTCTTGGCCTTTTCTCTATGTGCGTGCATACACACACGCACACACATATTTGTTTCCACTCACATGTAAACACATACTCAAAAATTCCTAGTACTTTTCTTGTAATTTATAAAGTACCATGTTACACCTGTACTCTTTTATGCTTCTTTTTGGAATTTTTCTAAAACCCATATATTTGTTAAATGTCAGCTTGTCTAAGTGGGAGTATAAAATGATTCTTATTTACACATATACACAAAGAGTCAAGTATTTCGTGTTTACCCAAGGACATAGATGACACAGTAAATGCACCATTTTCATGTAATAATTTGGCCACATGTCATGTAAAATAATTCATTAACTTGATGTTTCAAACATCATCAAAAGGGTTTCCCAGAATCTTTTTGAAAACAAAATATAGATAGGTATAGGGTAGGTGGAAGTTAATGTGATATAGTAGAAACAAGACTATCTTTAAGTTGAAAATCACTGGACCTAGGTGACTGGTAGATAGAGATTTGCACTATCAGCCTACTTTTGCCTTGGTTTAAAATTTACATAATAATAAGTTAATAAAATCAATAATAAAACTTGACTTATATTAGTTTAGGCAACAATTTTTAAACTGTGAACACTTTACATTGTATGTTATATATGGTTTCTACTTTGCATTAGGTCATACTGTCCCTGGTATCCTGTTCATTGCTTTCATTCATTATTTTTTGGAATCTCTTCCAAACATCCATCTAGGGTGTAGCTACCACCACAGTGTGGAAACTGAGACCCACACAGGTTTAGAGGGTTAATTTCTTAATTCAGTGGCTTAAGATGAGTAAAACATGTATGCTTTACACACAGTGAGGACACTCGATTTATGACAGCCCTTACCATAGGGCTATATTCAATCCGTGCATAGAAGTTACACAGATACATAGGAGAAGTTGTTAAAAGAGTCAAATAACAAATACAATGGGAAAATTAAGATGTACTGAGCTCTTATTATGTTCCAGGATTAACTTACTGCTTATGAAAGCCTTTATAGTAGGTATAATTATTATCCCATTTTATATATGAAAACACTGAGGCAAGGGAAGTTAATGATTTGTTAAAGTCATTTATTCATATATATCCCTCTAGGTCTCTTCTTACCTCTCTGTATTCCATTTATCCACCCATACACCGAGTTGTAAACTCTCCTCTTTCTCTTCCTCCTTCTTCTCTGTTTTCCTCCTCTCCTCCCCCCTTTCTCTATCTCTCACTCATTTTAATACTGTGAGCATATTTTATGGATAGTAAGACTGAAAGGCAATATTTTTGTTAACTTTCTGTTAATAAAAGCCCACACTGAGAATAAAATGTATCAAAGGTACCTGTAGACATATGGAGAGAGTGATGTAGCTGGTAGAGATTCACAATACCCTCTGAGAGTGACATGGCCGCCTTTGAGGACTAACAAAGCCCTGAGGTGTATATTCCCTTTGACTCTTGCCATCATCTATGGGGTGACTATTTTTATTTTTCCTAACTTACAGGTTAAATTTCATATGACTGTCAATAAAAATGAAGCGTAGTATGTTCAATCAATCTTATCATGACTTCCTTTTATAACCTTACCAATAAATCCAGCAATTGATAAAAAGTGAGTAAGAGAGTAATGCCTTTGGTACTAGAGTTACATTCAAATAATAGTATTAGAACCTTTCAATTTATGACTCTCAAGAAAGTTTAATGTAGTGACTGCTTCCTACTGACATGTGTTTGAATTGATTTTTGGCAGTATGCTTTGAAAGAAATCTGTATATTATCCAAAATGTAAATGCTTGTTCACATGGAGATGACAAATTATAAGAGAGAGAAGTAGCAGTACTTTGCTTTTAGTGAGTTTTAACTTGCAAGGGATCATCATTGTAGAAATGGGAGAAATGCAGTATTTGGGTGAAGGTATTTTTTTCTCCAAATACCAATGCTTTTTAACATACTTTTCTCACAGTGCAACAGAGCAGGAAGTCGTCTGAATCATTCCCGCTGCAAGAAGCGTACTGTGCTGAACGTAAACACTTTCCAGGTCCAATTCTTTGGAACAGTTTTTTTTGCAAGAGACTTTGAATTTAGCATCAGTTGGAGGCACACTCAGGCATAATATAGTGAAAGCTTCATTGCCTCCATATACTATCACTATTCACATTGTTTTTGTTTGTATTTCTCTTTTCTATCACATCTTACAAATTATGTAAATTGTGTCATTATTCACAGTATCAAGCCAACTTCTAGCAACATTTTAACAGTGACCTTGTTTTGAACAGTTTACATACATGTGGCATCGGTCTTATTATATACCCAGCCATAAAGCTTTGTCACTTTTATGTCCCATCATGTCATTTCAGTGAGTATGGGTTTGGTTTTTTGATTTAGGATTATACACTCTCAAATAAAGATGGATTTCAAGATGTTTATTTTACTTTTAAAAGGCCAATGTGTCCTTGCCTAATTGCATATATAATTCAATATAATGAAGATTAAATTTGTTCTTTAGCAATGATGATAGTATTTATTATTCTCTTCCCATTTTTGCTTTTACCCAAGATTCTTATCAGTATTCTCTTTGGTCATGCCTATGAGCTTTTGTAATAGGACAGAATAGGAAGATGAATCCTGAATTTCAAATAGCAACCACATTTATTACTCATAAGAGATGATAATAAAAATAAATTAGAAGAGGTTTTCATTTAAGTCAGATTTTCAATTATTTTACAAGAAATGTTACCTCAGTGATGCCTCCATAATAAACATGCTAAGATTCAGTTTATCTGCTTTTAAAAGTAATGTTGAATCCAGACCATTAAGACGTATAAAGAGAGTCAGCCTGGATGTTTAAATTGCTCTCCTAATGCCCAAGTAGAAACCCATATGAGTGGAAAGTGGAAGAGTTCAACTTTAAAGATGATGGATTTGAAATTATTCTATGGTAACAGAACTGTGCTTGATGGGAATCAGTTTCAGTATCTTCTATAATTGTGTCACCTATATTTTACCTTAGGAATTTCTGGATTTCCAAGGAATACTCTGACCTCACATGCTGTATATTTAGTCAAGAGTGAAGGAGATTAGGAGAATTATTTCCCTACCATTTTTAGGAGCTAGGTAAATAATAATAGTTCATTAGGTACCTTAGAACCAAGGATATTTTTTGGGATCTCATAGTGACATTAAAAATATAAGGATTTAGCTACTACACTCAGTGGCCAGTTGGGTAATGATGGTTTTCAGTATCTAGTAGATGCATTCAACAAGACTATCTTTGTACTTTTACACATACACAAAGACCTTGACAATCTGCAACACAGTCGGTCGTCATTATCTGAATTGCATCCGTTTAATGTGCAGGATCAATCTCGTGGCTAGCAAGTGAACCTAGCTTCTCACTCAGCACTGCCTGCTTCCTGAAAGTGAGCCGTGCTAGAGAAATATAGTACAGCATTATCTACCAGTTTTTCAAAATGAGTAGTTAAATTAAAGATCCTTTTGAGAATTCAGTGTAATATATTCCTGTGAAGTTGTATGTGGTTAGGAGAAGATTAATGTGAGGAGGCTAAATTCAGCTCTGGCATTTAATCATATTCAATAAATTTATATGGAGCATCTTTAATAATACACCTTGTGTTATATGTTAAAGATACAACAAAAAATAAATAAGATACAAATGTCACACCTAATTTCTTGATCTGATGGGCCTGAAAAAGTTGTCTACAGCGTGTGAAGTGAAAACAGAAAAGATACTCCAAACAGTGTGGGCAAATCCAGTGGCAGGACCGAAGGTGCCATACCTGGAAGACAAGGACAAGAAAATCATGTTGAGTGCAGTGTGATTTGAGGAGTGTCAGGTAAAATATCCAGCTTGGATGTGAAACTAAGATACAATGATAAATTAGATCTCCTGAGCAATTGAATTTCTAGCTGGTTATAGAGGTGGAGTCACGATGACAACTATTGTTATGCCACACACTTTGCTAAGTGGTTAATATGCACTGTGTATCATACCAACAACCATGCACAGATCTTCAGCCTTAATACATCCAAGAAGAGAGTGAGGATCGGAAACTAAGTACTTTTCTCAAGGTCACACAACAAGAAGTGATGCACCTGAAATTCACCCCCATGTCTCTCTGAGTTCAAGGTCTGTCTCACTATTTATCTTCCTTTTGCCAAGAAGAATAAGAATAGTTCCATGTCAGCATAGAAAGAGTCAAATTTTCTTTCAACTGCATCGGCTTGTATTAATGAAGAAAGAAGGATATGCAGTGCCTATTCTGAGCCACATTTCACTTAATCTCCAAACTTTCCCATGAGGTAATTTTGGGGAATTTACCTACCCAATTGTAATTGTAACTCAGCAATTACAAGTAAAAGAACCACATTTAAATCCTGTTTCCCAAGCTTCTCTTTTCCTCAGAAAATGGAAGGGCAGTAACGATGTGTGAGGGAGAGAGGACAGACTATTTCTCAGGTATTCTTTTGAGAATTTCCAAACAAAAGGAGAGTCAGCCACTTCCTTATGATGTGAGAAGCTTTAACACGGACTGGAAAGTATCTTCCCATAGCAGGCATTCTCCTTTGCAACTCTCTGTCTCCTCATACCCTCAGACCTTTGGGCAGTTGATCCTGTCCAAGGAGAGGTCTGACCATGTGATCGAAGGGTGTGTCCACCATGTTCAGCATGCCCTAAAACAGCCCTATAGCTAGTCCTTGCTTTTGCTGTCTATAATACTTTATCTTCTGCCTGCCTGTGTTTGTCTGTCTGTAGTTCCGTTGTGAGCACTATGAAGAGTGGTACCTTGTCAATTTACACATCAGTTCATCTCATTTTTAACAGCACAAGGGATCTAGTCAAAATTCAATATGTGTTAAAAGAAAAAATAGATGAATCCAGGAATGTTGGCCCGTATTCTCTGTATCTTTCATCTCCTTTTTTTCCTTGTCCTGCATTGTTGTCACCTTATCATTCTCACAAGAAACCTCAAGGCCCATCATTTTTTATGAAGCTTCCAGAATATCTATTTGTTAGCTATTTGAGAGACTGTTCAAGGCTGTGCATGTGTGTGTGTGTGTGTGTGTGTGTGTGTGTGTGTGTGTGTGTGTGCATGCACGTGTGTATTCGTCTCTCTACTATATTGAATTCGAGCCTTTTTTCAGGTGAATACCATTTAAAATAGTTATTTAGAAATAAGATGTCTTATAGAACATAGAGAGCCAAGGAAATAATGGCAGTTTTCAATTTGTGCATACTATTACGGAGTAAAGAGAACACACTGCGATTCTTCAGAAAGAGAGTTTGATTTTTAAAGTCAAAAATGCTAAGAGTTACATGCCCGGTAATGGACTTAACCATGAAAATACCAGCAGTCTTGCACTCTGCATGTGGAGGAGTATCTCTAAGCTTTTCGACTGCAAAACTGTCATGAGTGTACACACAATTGTTTTATAGCTACACCTTATCCCTGCCTTGCAGGAGCAGAATTTGGTAGTGAAAGTGCTTCAGTTCCATTTTTGTTTTAATAACCAATATAATTTTGAAAAATGTCTATCTAATATACTTTGGTAACAGAAAATATATCAATAAAAACTTTGAAAAATTGTTTCTTAATGCCTTTTGCTAATGTAATTTTTTAAGATGACTTTACTCTCGAAACTTTAGTTTTATTACAGTGTTGATTTTTATAGCTGCTATTAAAATATTTTGTCAGTGTTTTATGCCCATGGTATAAACTTGTAAAATGCTCACAATGAAAATATGGTAGGACTGTTTAAAAATCAATAGATCATAATTCAGCACACATTATCACTTCAGTTAACCATCTTTGCAACTACTTTGTTCCACTTTGAAAGGACACAGTTTTCTAGAAACCTGTCAGAGCATCATACTACCTTATGATGTCTTGAATAATGTGAATTTAGAACACTTCTTTAAATCTACAAAATAATTTAAGATTGATAAGTAAATATTAACAGGTTTCTAGAAAAGTATGTTAATAAAAGAAAAAACAAGTATGGAAAAAGCAATTTTAGTGTATTATTCACACTCACAAATCAAATTCATTTGTACTTTCAGTAGACTTTTCAAAATTTGTTAATATAGCATTTAAATTTTTTACAACTAGTATAAAAAATGGAACATTTCCAATTAGGGATTAGCTGGATTCTTTCCCTTTCTCTCTTATGTTTCTAATTATTTTTTCTTTGCTATCCCTTGAAAGGTAGATCAAATTTCTCTGAGGCTTTTAAAATATTTTAAAATTTTTATTGTGAGATAGTTATAGACTCACAACAAATCATAAAAGGAAGGCTTCTATATATCCATTGTACAATTTTCCTGGGCACTAACATGAAATGTAGTACAGTCTCAAACCCAGAAAATTGATCTATACACAAAGCAATTAACTAGACTATAACTCTTAATAGATTTCACCAGGTTTAATATGTCCTCTTTTATTATAAGCCTTTATTGTATTACTGTGACATTTAGTCACATGTGTAGATTCATATAACCAACATCACAGTCATGATAAGGAAATATGTCATCATCAAGAAAGAATATGAAGGATTTTTTTATAACCAAATATGAGTCAGTGGTCATTCCTGCTTTATGTAGCATGTTTGGAGTCAGTCAAAGTTGTAAATCTTAACCATAGTAATCTTGATGAGTTGCAGTTGATAAATGCAAGAACATGCAACTCTTTGAGTCTATAAATATATTGACTAAGATATCAATATTTATGATGTCTTCTTTGCAGAGCACTTGTTTTACTGAGGTGATTTGTTCATGGTGAGAACAGTAGGAACTGCTGAGGTTTATAAAGTATATTGTGACTCTCCTATGAATAACTGGTCATCACCCCAGTGGGGAACAACTGCCTTTGTTACTTAATTTTCCTTCCTGGAAATTGTTAAAAATATGATAATGAATAATTTTCTCAGACATTGTAGTACCTCTCCCCTGAGGAGTGCATTTATGGAAATTTTGAAGCTGTATCAGTTCTTTTAGTTTGTTAAGTGTGTGGTTAACTTGATTCCTTTGAGAGCCACCAGGGAGAGCAGTGACACATACTCTAGGAGTGTTTGGATGCATCATGGTGACTTGACTTTAGAGTGTATCTGTTGCCTGGAGCCTTCCTCTCACATCCTTCTCATCTCTGTTTCCTGAATGTAATATGTTGGGTTCCTTTCCTTAACTATGCCCTTCTGTTCTGCAACCTCTGTCTCCAATTATGTACTGAAACCACTGAAATAAGAAAGCAAAATACACTTCCCATCCTTTAAGTTACTGGTATCAGGTATTTTGTCCTGGACAGAGGGAAAGTGTCCAATACACTATGGTATAGTGCATTTGTCTGTTCCTTTTCAATACACTGATGATGACGCTGATTCAGCAAAGTAAAGCATAAACAATTCATTTCCTGCTATACAGTGAAAAAGACTGACAACCATTAATTCATATTCACAGTGGAGAAAAAAAAATGAGTGGCGTAGTGCTTAGGAGCTGGGATTAAAAAATCTCAACTGTTCCACTCGCTAGCTGAACCCACTAGCTAAGAAATATGAAGTGTTCTGTGTACTTGGTGCAGTGACAATTGTTTTTATATAGTCAAGGATCTTAAAGACTATTTGATGAGACACATGATAGTGACAGAAGTTATTTAGGTAAAACATAGTAACAGATGATACTGATTTAGAAGGGATTTGGAAAAAGGGGAATTGAACTAGTTCAGTTATGAACTGAAACCTCTATACAACCTGAGTTAAACACCCCTTTATCTTTGGGTATCAAGTATTGCATCTGAGCAAGAAGAAAAAGTCACTAACACAAAGATCAACACTCTTTTAGAAGCATGGGGATTGAGGTGGAAAACCTAGGGAAGACTAAAATCTAAGCAGATGTTAGTCCCTTAAGACAATAATATAGGATTGTTTATTATTATTCAGATGTCTGGACCCCACAAAAATCTACCAAGTTAGACTATGTGGTAATACCACTTCCTAGAGTAACTGATCATAAAATATCAGTAAAGAAAACAGTATAAATTATGTCAAGCAATAACATATAGCAAGTGACAATAGGGTTGCAGGCTAACCATACATATATATATATATCAGGCATATATATGTGTATATATGAATGCCATATATAAATATATAATATATAAATAAAATCAGGCATATATATGTGCATACATGTGTATATATGTATGCCATATATAGCAAACTGCATTGTAAGTCAGAGCCTAAAGATTTTTCATAAAGCAGAAGTTCCCAGATATAGGCTTAACATAGTGCAGCACCATGGACAGCTCTGAGATAATCTTGTTTCTCTAAGAAGCAAAATGCTGGGTTTTCATCTGAATACAATATTCAGTTATGATTCTTAATTACAATAGAAATATGGCGTGCTCAACTTTGTCTATTACAAAATAAGGCGTTGTGTATGAAGGAATAGTTAATCATTGAAATTATTTTGGAGCTCATAGGTTATTCTATGTTCCAATCACAACCTTTTAGGGTTTCATGTCTAACCTTGGGAGGTCTCTCAATTCCTGCTGCTTGTTTACTTTTTTTCATAATCAGCATTAATTTGCTACAAGAATATTTGTATATTGACCTCAGATGCCAAGAAAGGAATGTTCTGTGGAAAGGAACATATGCCTTAATGAAAGTAATCTAAGCAGGGAGGAGAGGGTGACCAATTACCTGGGTAATAGGTTGTGACAACAGAGATATTACTTTAGTATAAATGGATTCAGTTTGCCTTTGCTCAGTGGGTATCACATTTGAAGGCCTGGCTGGCGTATATGATATAGGGCAGAAAGGGGCCTAGAATGACATTGTCCATCCAATAAAAAAGAGCCCCAAAAGACATATCCAGCTAGATGTGGTGACACACATCTATAACCGCAGGGCTCTGAGTGACCGTGGCAAAAGGAACCCAAGTTTGATCCCAGCCTGAACAACTTAGTGACTTAGACTGTATCTCAAAGTAAATATTTAAAAATATATATCTTGTAAGTAGCTCCTCAGTATAAGGCCTTGGGTTCAATCCCCATTAGCAACATGAAAATTTAGATCCATATGCAAAAACCAGGCATTTGATGTTTAAATTTCAATTTATAAAGAATATAGTGCTAAATGCTATGAAGATGAAAACTGTGATTGCCAGATATTTCCAGCTACAACAAATGAAATTTCAAACATTTCTAATAAGTATTAAGTTCATACTTTCCTATAATACTTGACTATTGAAGTGAACTATTCTTATATGAATATTTTACTGTATGAAAAAGTAAAACAAATGCATAACAAAATAGTAAGAGTGCAACTATAAAACACAGTATATCATGATTTTAAATGTAGTAACTCGGAGAACAAGGCAAAGATAACAAAAGACTGTTACAGAGAAGAAATGGATAATAACATGAAACATTCTTTTCAATAAATTAAAAGAAATTAGTGGTATAATCAAGCAAATGTCATATGCAATGACTCGTAGAATCATAAATATCTAATTTTATGAATTACAAATGATTTTATAATGCCAATTCCAATCAATGTCCTAGTTAATATCCATTGTCTAGGAAAATAATGAATACATTCTAGTAATAATATTGGGTTTCTATCTATTTTGACTTGTACAGTTTATGTGTACAGTAATAGTACCTACAAATTTGTCAACCTTTATTGTTCTATAAAGTATATATTTTAGTAGAAAAGTAAAATTTGATATTTGAGCTAACCTAAAATATTCAATAGCTTTAATTTTGTAGTGTGTATGCCTCACATTTAAGCAGCTCATAAAACACACATATAAATAAAAATAAGCATCTTACTAGATTGATTATGTGAACATCAATTATTCTTTCAAAGCATAAATTTTTTCAAGCACACCTTTTATTACTGTTTTAAGAAGAAAATCATTTCCATATATTTGCATGTGAATAGCTTTTAATCTCACAGAATTTCCTATAAAAGTCTACTTTTATGGCTGCCAGAACTGATAAAGCTACTGGTCTATTAATGTGAAAAGTCACACATAAATGCATAGCAATAGCTCAAATGACGTAGGATATGTTTTTTCAATTTGGAAATATGGATGCAAATTAAGTAATTAGAGAATGTTGACTTTAAGATTTAGACAATCCTAGCAATATCTTTCAGTAATGACAAAGCCTGTAGTTTTGGGCATATTGGTAGAAAATATTTCCTTTGTGACATGTTTGTAAAGCCTAGACAAGAAGTGTCCATCAAAACCAATTCTTGATATGATAATTTATGTAATAGCTCTTCAAAAAACTCAATTATTATCCTTTCACATTTGGCATAAACCACTGTTTGTACCTAGTCCATATACACCAGGGACTCACATCTTTTCATCTCGAGCATTCCTTTCTTTTCACATCTACCCATCTTTCAAATATATTCTATTTTCTAAATAATCTGTGCACAAAGTAAATTGCATGTTGTATTAAGTATTTTCCCTCTTTTTCTTAATGAGTTAGTTGACATTAACTACCTCCGATCCCCATAAAATAACCAATGATGCTTTGAAATAATCCAGTGTTGGGGAAAAGATACTGATAGTCCAGCCAGCCTTGTAACATATCTTCTTGCTGTGAGAGTTATCTTTCACAACAAATGCCAATGCTTGGTACAAAATTCTCCATTGGCTCCCATCCACAAAGTCCAGTGGACTTTTTCTTGCCTTCTGAGTGAGATGGGCATTCATGTAGCATTCTGTATGGAGGATCTGACATCATTTTAAAAGGATCCCTTCAGATTCTGGGAGAAGGGAAGCCCTTGAAGCAAGGAGACAAGTTACTGGTCAAGTATGGTAATGTAAGTGTGCAATGTCTCAGATCAAGATGATAAGGAGGAACCATATCTTGCCTATATTTTTAGGTAGACCAGACAATAATTTCCTGGTGGATTGGGCACAAGATGTGGCAGAAAAAAATAGTCATGGATGGCTCTGAAGTTTTTGCTCTAATCAGATGAAGGCTATAAAGTTACTCTTAATATATGGTAACAACTATAGTAGAGTTGGGTGATTTTTCCACCCCATGGGGCTGAACTTGTTAAATTTGGATACCTACTATATTTCACTAAAGATACTGAACAAGTGAGCAAATGTATGGGTTCAGATTTCAGAAAACATTGTCCAGATTGAACACTTAAATTTGCAAGTTGTAGGCATAAGGTAACATGTAAACCCATGATGTCCCATAATCTCACTAAGCAAAGTTGTACAAGTACCAAAGAGAAGAGACCTGGGGCCACCAATATGAAGCAGATTGTGAGGGTGGAGAGAACTGCCCAGGAAAATGAGTAAGTTTCAGATTTTAAAATCTGACCTTCTACCAATAAAACCCACTTCCTGTGAAATCATTTTACCTAATCCTATCCATCTAATCACTATAACCTAACTTTCTAAATATATACCCAAAGGGAGAAATCAGTACTTTTAGATACAGTATGTTAATATCTCCAAAGGGTATTCAATGAATCTGATTAACTCCGTTGTATAATAGGAGAAAATGCAAAATGCATAGGGAGAGGAATAACATTAGCTCAAGAATAGGCACGAATGCCAGGATCTCCAGTGTATGTCCACCCAGTCTGTCTCCAAGGATGATTTAGTGGCAAGATTCCTTTGAAGGGAAAATGTGTTGTGAGCATGTGTATCTATACGATTGAATTAAGTCCCTCAACAATGAGATGTAATTAACATAGTATCTTGAAAAGAACCCCAAGTGGGAATCAGGGAACCTAAATTCTAACTCTGATTTTGCTGCTGACTGATTGCATTAACTTCAAATCTATCATTAACCTCCTTGTGCCTCATTATCTTCATTTCACCAAATAAGAAAAATGAAATATTCCTCCTTCCCTACCTCACTTGGATGTTGTGAATTTAAATGTGTGAGAAGTGCTTGAGATGCATAAAATTTGATGGAGTGTTTTATTCATGAATTCCAGGCATCTGAAGTAATTTGACCACGATGGAAAGTTGCTTCCTTGCACATTTTTTAGAGTGACATTTCTGTTACTGACCCACCCATTTATGCAGCATGTTACTGAATCCAAACTATAAAACAAAGACAAATTGATCTTATGGGTAAATATTCCATCTAGTTTACCTCATATCCTTTCAAAAATATTCATCACTCACCTATTTACTCATTAAATACATGCTTTTTGAACAGCAATAGGTAAAGCCTTGCATCCTAAATGGCAGTGATATAATCTTCCATTTTTATACTCCTCTGGCTCCTAAGATGTTCTTTTTAAACTATGATCTCCATTGATCTTTCAGTTTCTTGAAGTTGATTTGACAGGGATGCTTTTCCTTATTTTAAAATGAGGAAATTGAGATTCCCAGCTTTCTGTACCATCCAAAGACTGTATTAAAACTCAGGCCCTGGTGCTGAGGGCTGCTGACGTGCAGTCCAGGGCCCACCAGGTATGACAGGACGCTTGGCTTTGTTGCAAGCACTATGTGTTTTTCAGTGAATGTGTAATAATAACAGGGGTCTGTGGCCTAAGACAGCAGCAGTTGAATAGAGAAATCCATTTTCTTGAATTTTCTTACTGTAAAATGTTTTCTCCTTATCAGTAGAGACTTCTCTACAAAATCATTTTAGGAATACTTGGTGACATCTGTGTTTCCCAATGTAATAATTAGATCAGGATATCCTCCACACAACCTTGAAAGTCTTTGATGCATTTAAATTAATTTTGTTGAGATAGGGAGCCAAATAGGCCTGATTTAGTGTCTAGCTCTTCTGATTGCTATGCGATCATGAGCATTTAGCCTTTCTAATCCTGTTTCTTTACCCTTTAAGTAAAGATAGCAAGAAGACGAGGGCTTCTTTCAAAGGCCCGTTTGTTCAGTCACCCAAACAAGATTAAGTATCTGTTATAAGCCAGATGTTGTTGGAGATGCTAAGTTACCATAACAGATCAGAAAGGAAAAGCTGTTGCTCTCAAGGATCTTACACACTAATGAAGGAGATATAAAAAGTGATGGAACTTTCTCAAAATGGATACATTCTCTGAAGTAAAGCTGAAATGGCCAGTGAAGTAGAATGTAACCAGCACGCAGATGGAGAGATGGTGTCAGACAGAGCCGTCAGCAAAGAGGGACTCTGACATTTCAGAAGGAACCTGAAAGAGTACTGGAAGGGAGGTGACTGCATTAGAAATGTTTCAGATGAAGGGATCAAAAAGTGTGGAATCCCAGAGTTGTCTGGGGCCATTTGAGGAAAAGTGTGGATACAGTACATTTGTGAGAGAGGTGAGCACCAAGTGATGAGGCGAAAGATCACCTGAGAGCTAGATTACATGCATTATTTAGGATGATTCTAAACTATGTATTCTGTTACTTTTATTAACATATTTTGATTGTGCATGTTAATAGAGTTTAGCACATACCACATCACCGAAGAAATCACAGTGATTAGTGCTTCTCTCTTGTTATTTTCATATTTTAAGCCTTTGAGCTCTGCTCTTCTAGATCATCATAAAATATAAAATAGTTGACTGTGAACTGTAGACTTCACTGTGTGCTGTGGAATGCCAAATGTATTCCTTCTGCATTTGTGATCCTTTATCTGACTTCCCTTTATACAGTGTCCCCTCTATCAATCACAATTCTATATTAAGTCACTGCTTTTGCTAGCACATACAAGAGAGAATATTCTGTACCTGTCTTTCTGATTCTAGATTACTTCACTGAACATAATGTCTTCCACTTTTGTCCCCTTTGCTGAAAATGGTAAGCTGTCAGTCTTCCTTATGACTGAATAATATTCCATTGAGTATATATACCACAATGTCTCCATCCTTGTAGCCCCTTGATGGGTACCTGAGCTAATTCCATAATTGTGAATAATGGCACAGTAAATGTGTGTGCGTGTGTGTGTGCGTGTGTATGTGTTTCTTTAGGACACTGATTTTATTTCCTTTGGATATATACCTACAGATAGGATACCTGCATCATACGGTAGATTTTTTTAAAATTTTTTGAGAAATCTTAGTGTTTTCCATAATGACTATACTGTTACATTCCCATCAGTAATGTATTAGAGTTCTTTATCTATAACTTCTTTTCTTTCTTTTTTTTTTTTTTGATAATAGGACATATCTCACTGTATTTTTAAGTTGGACTTCTCTGCTGGCTATTGATATTGAACATTTTTCATGCATCTGTGAAAATATGACTTTCTTTTTGAAAAGCATCTATTCGGGTCATTTGCCCATTTATCAAATTACTTGGATTTTAAAGTGTTTAAGTTCTTTTTAATATTTTTACCATTAACTGTCTGTTAAGTGAATAATTGGTAAATAATTTATCCCATTCTATAAATTATTCTTCACTCTGCTGATTGTTTCCTTTGCTGTGTAGAAGTTCTTGTAGTTTGCTACAAACCCATTTATATTATTGTGTCATGATTTGGAAATAGTATCTAAAGAAAAACATTGCCTGTATCAATGTCATGGCCTTTTATAGTTTCAGGTCTTACATTTAGGTGCTTAATCTGTTTTGAGTTGATTTTATTATTAGGTAAGGAAAAAAAGGTCAAAGTTAAATGTTCTACATGGACATTGAATTTCTAGAGAATTAGTTGAAGGAAAAGCTATTCTAATTTTTAAACAAGAGAGTGATACAACTTAGGTTTACTTTTAGATAGAACTTGTGTAATAAGGATTTGTACAAATAAAGAAAATAATATGTAAAATACTCAGGGCACTGTAGAAATAAGATAAACATAAATTTCATCCATTGATGGTCATTCTAGTACAGATGATGGTGATGATTTTTCCATACTTCCCAAAAAACCTACATTTGACTTATAAATCCTAAAGTGTTTGTAGCAAAAGTAATAATCTTACTTTTCCACCACTTGGTAAAGTTTTGAATGATAAAGCAAATTGCCCAGGTGTCCCTTCCAGCCTTCTATGCCCTCCCCCTTTTGTTGTAACTCTCTGCTCACATTACACTGGTACAGACTTCCCTGCCCTGAATGTCACTGGGACCTCAAAGACAAAGGCAGAGCTAAAGCACACAGAGAGAACTCCCACTTCACAAGGCTAATACATTTAGAGGACAAAAAAAAAAAATCTTTCTAAAAAATGAGAAAGAATGGGAAAAAAGAATGTTCCTTTTGACAACCTAGCCAATCTTTCAAAAGAAAAGGAATGTGTTATAGCTAATAACTGTTTGTCCTTACAGCCATTTGCTGAAGTCTTCCTTTAAAATGGTTCCGACTTGGCTTTGAAATCAGAAGCCAATGAAGAGAACGTGGATGTAACATTCCCCACAATATATACCTATTCTTCACTGAATCTCGGATGCAGCAAGTTTTCATTTGCTTTCAGAATTTAATTATTAGAGAGAATAACACTTCAGTTTCACTTTTGTCATTGGAGTGTTTAATTTTTATTATTGAATACATATGATCCCCTTTATTTGGGAGAAGGACTAATATTGAATGGTAAGATTGGAATTTTATGCTCATGACACATTTGGAAAACATTACCCATACTCTTCTACCAAACTGAACACATTCACATAATAAGAGACATCACATATATGTAACTACTTTTCTGGTATTATGATTTCATCATACAAAGTACTTTTATTAGGTGTTTTTAAAAAAATTTCTGTTGAGTAAATGTGTGACACTTTACCTCTTTCTAGCAGCTTAATGAAGCAGCCAATGAAAGAAATATTTTAAGACTTGTCAGTGTGTGCACTGTACTTTTATTTACAGTGTAATGGGTGTCACTGAGCAAAGACTCCACAGCTAAACTGATACCTAGTGCATGAGTTTAAAAGGCAAAATGTACATTTGTATTAAAGAAAAGTTAAAGAGGAGGCTCTACTTCTCTGTGTTTATAGTAAACTCTATTGCCCTTCGGTATTTAATTGGCCAGGTTGCTGAGGCTGCAGAAATACTTAAATGGGATTGCTTGTCACAGTGATTGAGTTGGATATTTCACTGAGTTTTGGTTTTACTCTTTCCGTTTAAATCTTATATTTGATGCTTTGTCAAAAAGTCTTTCATATTTTAAAGTATTTTTGGTGTCTCATGTCTTTCTAATTGTTGAGCCATAAAAGAAAATACAAAGGTTATAAGTAGAAATATTTTTAATCTTGAGCTCCTATTTCATTTTTTTCTCAAACATTTCCTTAAATAATGTATGTGAGTATTGCAGGGTGATAAATATCACCCGTATACTTCAGAGTCTAAATGCTGAATTGGGCACTCAGAGTTTAAAGGAATCATGAAAGTTTCTCCAGAACTCATGTTTAAGCAACTTGGGCTTTAAAGGAAATTCAGTAGTTTTGAGTGATAGTTATTTTGGAAAAGACACCATAAAATGCTATGTTCATATAAGTGGTACTTTGCATTTTTTAGAAGAATATAATTATAATTTGCTTGACTTTCTATCTAGAATATAATTTTTTAAATAAAATTTCAGCTTAGTACTTAATCATGGTTTTATGTCACAATCTATTAAGAAGCTTATATATTTACATTAGAGGCTTATAAATGAAAATATACATTGTAATGCCATTTTATTCTATTTTACTCTTCAGCCTGTCTTTAGGCATTCATAAAATGTATTTCCAAGGAAAGCTTCTATTATTTTGTAAACAAATTGGTCTCGTTAAATGTTTTTGGCTGAGATAACACTGACCATGGTATGAAAAGCATCTTCACAATTTGAGCAGCTAGTTTCTTTATACTGTGTATATTTTTTGTTTCACAGTGAAAACAGTGTGTATAATAAAAGAGATCTATGTAGACTGTTGAAAGCAAACAGCAACCTAGTTACTATACATGATAATTTCCTATTTCCTGTATGTTTTGCACAATAGTGGCTATATCTAAAAGAAAATGGACATTCTTTGTTCTCATTGAAGCCATGGATAATACACATAACTAGCATTCTTGAGCAATGTGATTATAATTGCATGTGTTTTCACTTATGGCCCAATCATATTCTAACCATGATAGTAGGTAATTGAAGGTTCAAGAAAGTGTCTTTGTCCCTGTATGTAGCATACTAAATGGGAAGTGTAATTAGAAATACTTTCAAAACTACCTCAGATACTCACGTTACAACTGTTTGAATAGTTGGGAGATTTAGCAAAGTTGATTTATTCTGTTATGTTTGATTATTCAAATATGTTTATCACAATGCTTTACATGTATTCATATTGAAAGATAAACACAGTTTGACATTGTTAACGTACGGAAAATATTTTACTCAGTATCTACTGACAATGAAAGAATGAGCTGAGGTCTATGGTACTTACTGTAGAGATAACTTGAGTATCTTAAAGGGAAACTGAAGGAGGAGGAGTTCATGGACTCAGTAGAGTTGGAGAAGTGGAGAAGTACAAAAGGCTAATGAGTGTAAATGAAGGTGGGGGAGCTACGTCTGCTCACTGGCACTTACAATAGTTAGCTTTCTATCTATTACAGGGACTGGAAGACAGCTGTCTTATCCTTCCTGATGAATACATTTTGCAGGAATGGCCTCAGACCCTCAAGATAGACATTTCTGGGTTGCGAAACATACATATTTACAACTATAATCTCCCACTAGTAAGATACGCAGTTAGAATTGCAAGCCTTTTCCATAAATGTTCTAAGAAAGGGAAGCCAAGGGCTTGATGCTAGAACAATTAGTAAATTTTTCTGACAGCACTGAGTTCTGTCAGCCAGGCATTTTGCTGAGACCTGGGATCATCATGTGGATATGACCTTTACAGTCCCAGAAGACACACTAGAGTTTAGTTATCTTAGTTCAAGGGATTGAATGGAGTTTGTCATATACTAACATTTCTTCGGTCACAAAGGATGCATTTCTTAAATTGTTACAAGCTACCAATACTTCTTATTTTCAACTAGTACAAGAAAATACATAAACTTTATCTACAAAACTATGATGAGCTTAAAGAAGGTGTATAGTATATGGGTCAATGAATGGATGTCACCTTATTAATTCCCAGAATGATCCTTATCAGAACTCATTCTCATATTCCTGAAGTAGAAAAGAAATAGTATATAGAAATTGCTAGCTAGTAGATTGTTATAGGGGAGAAAACTTTGCATTTTTGAAAATAGAACATCAATTTCCCCCTCTTCTACTAAGGAAGAGTTTTTAAATCATACAAGTGTTTCGAATGAACTACTCAATTAGACTTTAATACCCAGGGTACAAATATCTGGTTAAGGTTACATATTTCAAAGCAGCAAAACAGCAGAAACCTTCGGTTTTAAATCTGATGGCTGGTGGATAATTTGCAACAGAGGTTTATCTGTCAAGCATACGGAATTGCTGACATTGTTCTAAAGACAGGAATGTGGGTGTTTGAGCCTTGAAAATAGCTGTTTGTATCTATCAAGCTAAGATTGATGGCTCAAAGTGCCACCTCTGTCAAGTTCTACTGAATCAACTTTTGCCTCACTGTACCTTAGACCATTTTAACTATTCAGCTTGGATTGTTAATGTCATTTTCCCTGGCACCTCGTCTGTCCCTTTTGCACAGCGCAGAAAATGGCATGCAAAAATGTTGGTTTTTAAAGCACACATACCAGTGCTCTCTACAGTTTCTGTTGAGTTCAAGAAGGTCTAGCTTATATAATTTCCTCCAGCACCAAGTCAAGAACAGCTTTGTTTTATTCCTGCACCCTCTCCCCTTAGTATGAATCCATCACTTCACTGATTGTCATTCTGGTAAAATATTACAGAAAATGTAGCAGGAGCTCTCAGATCTAAGCGTGAGTCTAGTTTACCAGGAAGGTTTTGACATAGCCCCAGAATTGCTTTTTCATTAGATCCAGAATGGGGCCTGACTATTTTCATTTTTAAGAAGTGTGTAAGAGATTTTAATATTGCTAACCTCAGGACTGTACTTTGAGTAACACAGATAAAGTTAGAGCATTAAGCTACAGCTCAGAAAATCATTTTTCTTTCCTTTCTCTGCTTTTGAGATCTAGCAAATGGACCAACCTTTCTGGTCTTCAGTTCTCTTTATCACTGCTTAATTTTAAATTAGAAGGCCTATCTAAACACCTACAATACAGAAAAAGAAAGGAAACAAATTTTATGTATTGTAGGTGTTTAGATAGGTCTTCTGATTTAAAATTAAGCAATGTATACTTCTGATTCACTATACCATGTTTCAAAGAAGGATAAAAATTCCTTCCATTGTTTTCACTGTGTCTCATGTCCCTGGGTGATTTCATCCATGCTCTTGATTTAAATTTCTAAATTTGTTAGCAAAGGTACTAACATTTTTGTACCCGGGTAGGTTTATATACCCATCTTCCTGGTTAATATCATCCCTGGAATGTAACAGAATTAACTCAAAAACACCCAGTGAAGTAACTTATCTTATGGTTCAGATCTGACATGCATTGAAGCGACTCTATCTTAGTGAATGACACTATTCACTTGAACAGAACAAAAATCTAGATTCGGTCCTTGACTCCTCAGTGTTCTTCAACCACCATATCAAATGTGCTGCCCAGTCTGCTTTTTTATCTTTGTGAAATATCTCTGTAGTTTTCGTTTTCGTTCATTCCCATTGCTGTCCTAGGAAAAGCTGCCATTGTCCTTCATTGGTATGACCACAGTCACCTCCTACAATGACTCTTGTCTTATTCACCAAGTTCTGTCTACAGCCGTAGTAATATTTGAAAAATCTCACCCTAGCCTTCACAGTTCTCTGCTTTTTTATTTTTTTTTTCTGAAACAAATACTTATTGGGAATTTACTAGGTCTAAGCCATGGAACACATAAAGATGAATGAACAATACTACCATGTTTTAAAGAAGCATGAAGTATCGTAAGAAAATGTACTCCCCTAAATGCACACATAAAAAACATATGCCTGCCAACAGACAGATGGACAAAGAGACTGCAGTGTTTACAGACTCTCTTGTGCCATGAAGGAGGATAAGCTTAAGTCATGTGTCGGGAAATGGGTGTACCTGGAGACCATAATTTTAAGTGAAGTAAATCATACACACAAGACTCTCTATCACATGATTCCTCCTATATGAGAAGCCACAAATATTTTTAAAAAGAGCAAATTAAAAGATGGCAACTAGTAAACAGGAAAGGGGACCCAGAGGTGGAGGGAAGGGGGAGGTGGGGAAAGAGAAGGGAATGAAAAAGAAGCTAAGGTGTGTTATGTACATGTGTAATCATTGTGTACTAAAAAATGCAATGGTACAAATAAAAAAGTTTAAAAATTAGCAGACAATTAAAAATAAAGAAAAGAGATAATGGTAGTTTAAACAAGTCTATAAAACAGAAGGTTACAGGTATATTTGAGAAATACAATTAATTTTACTTAACGGATTTTACTTCCCTGAGAATTCTTTCTTTAACTTGTCCTGTGTTTTTCCTTCTTCAGAACAAAAACTCTTCTTTTTGCCTTTAATATTTTTATTTTCACATAAAAGAGAGGACTAGTTCTCAAAGGTAGTTCCCAGATCAGCATCACCTGGGAATTATTAGTAATGCAAATTCCTGGGACTCACTGAAGATTTACTGCACTAGAAACTCTGTGACGGTTTAGCCCCAAAATCTGTGAACAAGCCCTTTAGGCAATTCCAAAGGATTGACTTAACCACTGTAGCAAAGCACGACTGTGTAATGAGACAGGCTTTTCTTATTAGTACCAATTGTAATCTTAAAAATACACATTTCCCCATCTGCAATTCACCCAAGTTTGAGTTTTCCATTCCCTGATGCATGTGGTGCACATATCCAGAAGAATGAACGCCTATGTTTTCCCAGACCCGTCATGTACCCCTTAAGGGCTGGAAGCTTTTATCTTCCTCAGGTTCAAAGTATCTTCACTGCTCCACATCACCACTTTTAAAAAGGCATCAGTATGGTTGCCTGTTTTCCTTTGTGTTTTAAAGAACAACCACAGGGGTGAAATCTGGTTAGACTTTGCGACAGAACATTTGCTTAGATAAAATTACATAATTTGTCTTATAATGTTCGAACTACAAAGAAAATTTCTTGCTAGTAGTGCATTTCTTAAATAGCAGCAATAAAATAATCACCATTGAAGTCCATCTGGGTAATTTTGCCTTATTTTTATAGATAAGGGCAAAATGGTTCACGTCAGGAAACATAATTTGTCTGCCAAAGTGGTTTATTTATTCAGAAACGTTTAGAGAAAAATTATAACATGTCAGTCATGTTGCAGACACTGTGGTAATATCAGGAATTTAAAAAAAATTTTGTTTTAATATAATACAAGTAGGTATTAATAAAGAAAATAAAAAATCCATTCTATGAAAAAATAATTTTCATAGCAAAAATGATTAAAGAATAATGATGGTAAATACACTATGTATCATGATCTAAAAAGAATATATTTTCATTTGCTAATCTTTCAACTCATTTCCTAGTAATACTAAGCCTTATTTTTACTTAAAGCACTTTAAGTGTTCACAAAGTATCTCACATTCTGTTTACATTTGAAAAATGTCTTCCTATTTCACAATTTTTAAATTCTTTTTATCTTTATTTTCACTAATATTACTTTATTTTCACTAACATATAAAGAATTGGAAAAAAAAATCAGTCCACCCAAATTTAAGGGCCCAATTCAAAATGGTCATATGAGATGAATACACACTTCTCAGAGGAAGAAGTAGAAATAGAAAGTAAATATATGAAAAAAATGCTCAAAATCCCTGGTCACTTGAAGGATGCAAATTAAAATGATGCTGAAATTCCACTTCATTTTAGAAAGAATGGCTGCTGTCAGCACATCAACCAATAACATGCTGCTGGGCCCTTTTCCCCTTCTGTTGATAGTAACGTAGACTGGTGCAACCACTATTGAAATCAGTGTGGAGAGCCCTCAAAAAACTAGGATTAGAAGTCCCATTTGACTCTGCTAGTTTCCTGCTGTGTATCTTCCCAAAAGAAATAAAAGCATCATACCACAGCAATGTAAGTACACTCATATTTATAGAAGTTTAGTTTGTAATAGCCCAGTCTTGGAAACAGGCAAAATGGCCATCAACTGACAAGTGGATAAAAAAGATATGGAATATATACATATATATATATATATATATATATATATATATATATATATATATACACATATATATAATGGAGTCAGACATAAGGACAAACTTGGGACTTTTTTAGGTACATGGGTGCACCTTGGCACATACACTTCAGGAAATAAATCAAACATACATGTTAAGATATTCCGTTGTCTCTCTGGTGTGAGAAAATGACCAGAAATCTAAAGGCAAATAAGATGATCTCCAAAAACTTCACAGACCAGTGGGGAAGACAGATACTTGAAATAATTTTAATGGAGTGACATTAAATAAATAATAGATTCTATTTATTGAAGATATACTGTATAAGCAGTGTTCTGTCACATTCTTTGTACCATCACTAGTTATGCTTTGTGCTTGTATTCACATAGGTAACATAACCTCTTGGGGAAGAATAGATAGCAGATAAGTAAGTGCTGAATGAATACATGAATAAGCCCAGGCCTTCCCCAAAACTTATTAATTATGAGAGATTTTTGTAAACTATATGCTGAAGGAGTTTATTAAAAAAAGAAAGAGATAAAGTCCTGCTTCTGAGAGAGCCAAGGGAAACTCCTTGAAATAGAAAGAAGAGTACAAGTTGAAGAGACAGGAGCAAAACTTCGTGGTAAATGCAATTGAGAAGAGCCCGTAAACGTAGATGGGCAGGGGCATGCTGTCTTTGTAAGGAGGAAGAGCCTAGATGTAGAGGTGGGAAGGAGGAAGTGAAGAGACAGCTGGGACATGACATGTGACACTTCAGGATGTGGGAACTCTCCATCCTGTGGCCGGCATTTCTCTAAGTGGAATAGATGAAAGAATACTTTCTGAAATATTTTGCTGCAACTCGTGAATCAATGTCAGTGGGTGAAGACCAGGATTCTCTCCATATGTTTTTAAAACCCAACCCCCACGTGACTAACAGTCACAGAAAAGTTTCCCAATCCCCTTGAGAGCAGGGATTCTCACAGGAGAATCACTTAGATGGTTTATTATACAAGGGTGTTGATCCACAAGGATGCTAGTCTGGTGGGGTGGGGTAAATCTAGAATTTCTCTTCCCATCAAATTCCCAGGTGTTGCTGCAGCCTGCTGCTGGCCCTGTTCTTTTTCTGAGAAACTATCAGTTTAGGTGAGCGAGGAAAGGATCGACAAAGGCTTGTGTACTGGACAATGGTTGGAATGGGCCTTTTCTGGAGCTTGGTGCAGACAGTAATGGAAACGAAGAGAAAGACAAGAAGCTACTTAGCGCACAGTTAAATTCACCCTGACTTGCCCAAGAAGGGGTCTCAAGATCTGGGTCCCAAAGGTTGCAAAACTCTAGAACCTTATCACCTATTCCATCATGAAATCACCTCACCTACCTGACCTTTTCTAGCTACCTTTGCTCCTTATTTCAGAGTGACTGGAAAAGAAGCAAGTCAGTTTGAGAGATTCTGAAACATAAGCCATTGATTTCTTTTCCCACTATTCTGTCTGCCTCCTCAGAGCATCAACACATCTTTGCATCCCAACACTGCTTTGCCTTTTGGCATCTATATATGGCAGTCGCCTTCCTCTCATCACAGTTGCAGTTCAGCTGCCTTTCACATAAAGCAGAAGAGTTATATTACCATGTTTTCGAAAGACTTATTTGAAAGAGATGGCTCAGGGAGCAGATATTATTGAGCTGATTAATCAGGTATTTTACTGAGGGACCTTTTGTCATCCCCTAACTTCCAGTCAGCAATCCACAGGCAACAGGAGTAATGTGAGAGCAGAGCAAGAGGATTGTTTCAGGAGGTCAAAGGTCAGTGCCAACACCTGCAGGTGGAGACACCAGAAGCAGGACGGAGCCCACCAGCTGCAGGGAGAATGCCCACAGAGCCTGACCAAGATGAAGAGCCTTTTAAACTCCAGCCCTGCCTTTCTGTTTTTGCTCTATAAATGTGAATATTCAGGTGTGCTCTGATTAAACAGAAGGAGATAAACTGCCTCTTTGTGACAGCCACATTTCCTTGGCTTATTCATTTTTTGTCTTCCAAAGTGTATTATAAATAACTACACATATACTCTTCTAGTGGAGGATGGAGCAGCATTCTGTATCTACATTTGACAAAGTGAAGGGACTGTCCAAGCCACACATCATTTTGTATAAATCATTAACTTCTAAATAATATGCCGACTTCCAGGCTTGTTCTCTACCGAGATTGCTAGATGCATTTGTAATGTTGACCTCAAACTCTAGTATTAATAAATATCACAATCAAACTGCAATTTGGATCTGAGCAGCCAGAGTTTCAAAACTCTGGTTTGGTCCATAATTTTGATGGATCTATAAATGAGGGAAGGAAGAGTTTGGTTGCAGTAAAACTACATTTCATGCCCATTGCTCTTAGACATAGCTGTTAACCAGCTCATTAATTGCCTAGCAGTATCAGGGTCCAGGTCTAAGTAACCCTGACAACTCTAGACATCATCAATAGAATTTATGTAAGTTTGGTAAGGGTAAGTGGAAATATGCAGCTTAGGGCCTTCATTAAATACGAAATCCAGGGCCGGGGATTTGGCTCAGTGGTGCTGGAGCCTGTTGCAAAGTCAAGGGCCCAGGTTTGATTCCTGGTAACCTCATACAATACTGGGTGTGGAGACTCACCCCAGCAGCAATCAGTACCACATACCACAGTGCTGGGTGTGGTGGCCCACGCGTGTAATCCCAGCACTTGGGAAGCAGAGGCAGGAGGATTGCTGTGATGTGACTTTGAGGCTGAGCTCAGGGCCAGCCTGAACTACAAAGTGAGACCCTGTCTCAAAAAACAAAACAACAAACAAACAAACAAAAAATAGACAGATTCAATGTAAAAGATTTCCTATAGTCTATATGTTCACAAATGTGTGGTTTCAAAATATGCTTTTATTCAATGATAAACTTGTTTTATGCTGGAAATTTAATGTCTGGCTCTCATTCATTCATCAAAATGTTATTAACTATAAACTCTAGAAATTGATGATATAGAGATGGAAGACAGAGTCCTTGCCTTCAACAAGTACCAGGTTGAAGAGGAGAGCCATCCATATAATCAAATAATCACAAGGTTGTTTCCCAAAGGGGATAAGCCCAGGTAGTAATGGTCCCTCATTACTGTGAAATCAGTTCTTCACTGAAGAATCTGAGGAGGGAAGGAAGTGTAAATCGAAGAGAAAGAGCAATTTGCTTAAAGATCTGTAGATACACACTTTCCTTACTATGTACAAGGCTTTGTGCACATAAAAGGCCCACATCACTAGGGACAAGACAAATGAGAAAGAGGTGGTATCAAAGATGCTTGAATGAGGAAGATCCTGGTTGTATGTGAACATTGTGATCATCCCATGAAATATCAAGTGATGTGAAATTTGATTCAAGGAAATCTGCCCTGCTTTGGCCCAATCTTGGTTTTAGGACCAAGGTTAACGTAAAATGGTGCTAGGAGCTCTACCTATATGAAAAAAAAGTATTGTGGGTCTGATACAGTACAATATGCATACTTTGGATATGTAAATGAGGTAGCTGTAGCCCTCAGGACTGCTTCAAAACCCTCAGTCATCAAGAATCATAGTTACGGCTTGAAACTAGTTGTTCTCCCAAGGCATCATGTGATCATTTCAGAGATGACTGGATCTCAAATGTTCGACACTAGGATCAGGTATCTGATGCTGTGATTTATTCACATTGTGATACTAAGATTAAGGATGTGAATACTACACACCCTTGGGCAGGTAGCCTGCATAAAATGTAACAGACAAATTGAGGCTGCCATTTTCATTGCTTGTCACTTGCTGCTTGCTACCTTGCTGCCTTCTGTGTGCTATGATCTATTTCTCCTCTGTGATGCCCCTCTGCGAAGTCACTCTGCCTCAGAGCTAGTCGACTGTGATCTGAAACCTCTACAAACTGTGAGCCAAATAAAACTTCCCTCCTTTAACTTGCCTGCTGTAGTCCCTTCGGCATTTAAAACTACAAGGCAATGGTTTTCAAACTTGATCCTGCATCAAAATCTCCATAAAGGCCTGTCCCGCAACCCCAGACTTTACCATGAGTTAGATATGTGATAAGACCAAAGAATTCTCTTTTTGTAGCAAGTTCTCATATAAGAAACAAAACTGAGGGCCACTTATCTACAGTCACGTCGATGGAGGGAAGTTTCTTGGACTTAGTCTGTCATTGACTGGGAGTATTGTTTCTAGAATTTAAGCTAGCTTCAGAGAAATAAGACCTCTTACCTCTGTAGACTGCCATTCCCTGTTACCTTTAGAACAGTGATGAAGAGGAAGGCCTTCTAACTCTGAAGGCTTAATTTTGTTGTATAACTGTGAAATGAGGAACTTGGATCATAGGGATAGCTACAGAACATATCATCAGCCTAAATCATCAGTGTTTAATAAATAAAGCAGGAAGTATTACTGTGCAATTCTGTCTTGCATCCATTCCTCCATGGCTAATAAAATAATATGTATTTTTTTTTCCTGGGAATTAAGTAAATGCAAGCCTTTGTAAGTAGGAGAAACACAGGCTTACAGATAATAGAAAATTACTACCCCATTATTAAGAATGCAAAGAATAATTAATCAGTGGGCTGTTTCATAGTTACCAACCCTTAAATAAGTTTTGCATAAGGAAACATAATGCCTTTATATTGTGTTCACTGCCCGTATCTTGGGGCTCTATGCAAAGGTAAACCTGTAAAATGACCATAAGTTGCCAGGACTTCCAAATTAAAGATGAATGCTGTTAACTGTGTTTGTCTTTGGCCAACATACATTCTATAGTTCTGTTGTACTCAGCTTCACTGGTTGCCAGGTCTTAGGTCAGTAACCGGAAGTTTACAGATCTTTGTGCTGACAGTCTTTCCAGAACCTTATGGAGGATCTCAACACAAATTGTCCTCTAACCATACTTATTGGTTAAACTTGTTTGCACAAGGAAGCTTCTTGGGCTTATGTTAAAGTGCCATACTAACAGCCTTCCACTCTAATTTGGAAGTGTAATATATAAACAGCCTAGGAAATTGACCTAATGTTCATACTTCTCCTAGTGCATATTCAGCAATCTCCTACTAGATTTTCTTAGAAGCTACTCAATATCACCTGATAGAGATTTGAGAAGTTTAGAAGCAGGAGAAGGGCACTAAGGAGATTTATGAAGGATATTGAGCAGATCTTCTGATCAGATAATGTTCGGCAACTGGCCACCTATGTGGAGACTTGGAGACTAGAGAAGCTTGTCTTTCTAAAAGAGGACACTGCTGCAATCCAGAATCTGCAAACCTTGAGACTGGCATAAGCAGTCGCTTTTGTTTACATCAAAGGAACTCTTTTTTCATTTGTCTTCTGACTTTGTACTAATCCTATCAGTTGGACCTCTGTACAGAGGGCTATCTTCATCCCCCTTTCAGAGACTTCCAACATTTAGCTTAAGCATAAGGTCAAATGAAGAGAAGGTGGATGATTTCTCATTGTGGCAGAACTCTGTGGTAGCCTTTTAACACTTACAATGCCCTTTCTCTTAAAATTTTCCATTTCTCGCCTAGCATTGGTGGTGTGATCAATAGAAAGAGTAATGGAGTGAGACTTAGAAGCCTGAGGAAGTTTACTCGAGCTATCCATTTATTGATGTGTCCATTTATGTTGTTAGGGAGGAAAAACTTTTCCTCCCCCCTTTCAGGTCCATTGCTGGAGGGTTTGCAAATTAAACTGACAAAGATAGATCAGCAGTAGAAAAGACAGTTTATCTATGTAAGTGTGAGGAATCTTACCAAAAATATAATTCAAAAAAGTGGCTAAAATTTGAGGCTTATACAATATTTTAACAACAAGAGGACATTAGGATTTCAAGGTACACAAATGGTGGGAAATTGTTGAGTAAGACAGTGGAGGAAACAAGAGGTTTGTTTTAGTAAGATCTGTTTATGCAATTTATAATCTTCACATGGTGCCTTCTTGTGAATAGTGAAACGAATGACACTTGCCTTGGTACAGGGAGCCTCCCTTAAAGGAAGCTTTGTAAGTGCAAGAATTACTGTGCACTTCTGTCTTGTATCTACTCCTCCATAGCTAATACAATAGTATGTATTCTTTTAGAAGGCTCTGCCTTGGGACTGATACGGAGAGTGCAGGGAAAGCTTCTTTCTGTATCTGCTGATTGTCAGTTGATTTTAGCCCAAAGTAATCTTTACAGTGCAGTGGTATAATTTGGATCCCTTCAATGTGTTTATTTATTCAACACATCTATCAATCACATGTTATATGTTAGGTTTTGGGGATACATGAATGCCAAGTAAAGTAGTTAACTTTCATGAAATATATTTCCTACTAGATAGATAACAGATAAACGATGTGTATTTGTTATAAACCTACATACAGGATTTCAGATTGTGATATACACTGGAAATAAATTTGACTAAGGGAACACAAATGATATTGAGGGTGGTATCACACAAGGTCTGAGTTCTGTGGAATATCATTGGAAAATTGAAAGATCTCATCTGTTATTTTTCAAAAAGGTCATTCTTGCCGAGCACAGATAAGTCTGAAGTGACAGAAGTATAGAGGCAGGGGGATGACATTTCAAACTACTCTAGTGGAAGTGGGGCCACTTAGAAGTGGGCCCCACTAAGTGGGCATGGTGGCATGAGTTAGGATATCTAATCATAAGGATCACAGTGATGGAGTGGATGTGCAGTGTGAGAATTATTGAGAATCTCAAGTTTATTTCTAGGGGGAAATGGTGAGACACTGAGGAAGAGCAAGTTGGGGTGAGAGATTTAATTGAGTTTTGTCTTAATTGTGTTTAGCTCATTAGACATCCAAGAGGGCATGCTGGGAGGAAGTGGAATAGATGAGTCTGAAACTCGAGAAAGAAACTGGAGCTAGTACACTAACATGAGTGTTTCCTGGGCACATGGATAGTTTTCAGTGATACGGGATTGGATGGTACCCCCTAGGAAGAGTGTTTGGGGAAAGGGTCTGAGAATGGTCTGTACTTTGCAAAGTAATAGGAGGAAAACAAACATTCAAAGGAAGATTAGAAAGCAAAAACTGTGATATATAAATGAACCAGATAAGTGTGAGAGCTCCAAAGAAAGTGCTTTAAACCGAAGGTATGAAGTAGTGTTAAATGCTGCTGAAAATTAAATTAAACAAATACAAAACAGTCATTGGATTTAGCGATATGAAGCTCACAGTTTATCTTGAAAAAACTCTTTTTCACTGGAAGCATAAAGGAAAAAACTCATCCTATACCAATTAAATATTTGTTGAGTACCTACTATATTTTATGCATTGCTAAATAGTACATTCTGGATCTACTGACAAGGACTTGGCTTCACAGAGAAGGTAGAAGATGAACTTGTCTGAGGGGCTGCATCTAAGCTTCCCAATATAGATAGGAAAGATCAGAAGTGAAGATAAAAGCTTAAGTAACCATGAAAACACAAGAGCATGGTCTGCCCTACAAATATCAAGAAGTCCCACATGATTGGTGACCAGGATATTAGCAGAAAGACATAAAGTAGATGCAGTCAATGAGGTCAGAGAAAAGCCATTTCGAGGAAATGGTAAGGGTAAAGTGCATAAGGATATATATTCAGTGACCTATTTTAGAAGGGTAGGATAGCTAAGAGAAAGACTAGAGGCATGCAGACAAATAAGAGAACAGTCCAATAATAATTTGGAGCCATGAAAATCCATAGAAATCTGTTACAAATTACCTAATCCCCTATAGTGAATAATTATCTTTTATTTGTTAATGTCCAAGTAATGAACACATTTAATACCTCAATGTCTACTAGGGCTAAAAGTAAATAAAAATAATTCATTTCATATTCATTGACAAAATGTTGTACCTGAAAGTGAAAGCTGTTTCCTACATAAGAAAAAAAAATTACATGGTTTATATTGACTTCTCTTCTAATTTAATAACAGAATGTTGACACTGATGCTTACATAACTAAAAACAAAAGGTGGTCTCTCTTCCATATCCACATTCTCAGTGAAACACAGAACAAACTATGAAAAATAACCGTATATTTTACTAGTAGTTTAACATATGATTTCTTTGTTTTATATAGATTTACTAAAGGAAATTATATGAAAATATATGTCCTTGTAGCAAAATGACTTGTGTCTGACAGGAATGAAGGCATGAAAAGAAAATATGATAATGAAGCTGAAAACTATAACTATGGATTAGGAAATTGAAATTGAACTGAATAAATTTCCAAGGATATCCTGGAGTTGCTTGTGAAACTGAGGAAAGAATATACCCAGGAATAAAGAAAAGTCAAAGATAACAGAGAAGTTTAATTCTTATAGACATCAATGGTTAAACTCCTCTGTTTTAGAAAGTGCAAAAGAAAAGAAAAAAGAAGATGTTCAGATGGTTTCTGAAAATACCAGTCTTGTATGAAAATAGTGTATGAGAAAAAGAAACTCAGCAAAATCATGACATCTTCCTTTTCTTAAAGTTAAAAAAACAAATAAAACAAAACAAATAAAGAACAGAGACCCTGCTAAAACATCCTGCATTTACATGCAAAATCATCTAAAATGTGAAAAAATGCATTTCATATTTCATTGCTTCTCATGCACATTGTTAATATTTTGAAAAAAGATATATCTCATAGCTGATGGTGTTATTGCTGTGAATTAGTTGCAATTTCCCATCATGGTGCAAACTTGATTGTAACGATTTAAGGTTGAGTCAGTCTAATAGGTAAACTTATTTATGTGCATTATTAGAGTAACACTCAGAACATTTAGATAGTTGAACTCTAGTCTTGACTTTCTATTAATTAGGAGGGTGAGTTTATTTTTTATTAGTGCATATTTACAGTACATAATAATTACATTCCTTAGTTTGTCTTCATAATCATGATCAGTAAAAGTTTCTCAATTTATAATGGTCTTAAAAGTCTATAAAACTCATGAATATAAATAATGGTGCTATTTGGGAAGGAGGCACCAGATATCCACTTTCCATTAGGGAAGTCAATGAGGTCAAGGAGTCAATGTTGCAAGAACAAAATACTTTTCATCTTTCCAGTCTAATTATCAGTATAATACAATCCTCTGTGTAACCATATCCTATACCCTATTGTTTTCTGTCTAAAAACAGAAGCCCAAGGATAATCATATTCCTCCCCTATTTCCAAATTTCTAATGACTCTTCTAATGTAGTAGTTTTTCTGCCCTCACTGTGTGTTTATACAGACATGTCCTGTATGATTGCCTTTTCCTTCACCAAATCACTCTCCCCAGACCAGCTAATCAGCAAACTCTGGGAATTTGCAAGACATGTCGAACCTTGGGCATTGTCTCTGAAACGGGGGGTTGGGGGCCACCCACTAGTCTTATTTAAGAAGTGATGTAAATGATTTGATATGCACTAAAGTTTAAGAACCACTCATCTAAAGCATTCTTTCTTAAACCTCTTGTAGCAATTTTTGGACTGAATTGAAGACACAGGATATCCTTGAAAGCTAAGATCATGTCTTTGCCATCTTTCTGTCTTTGGGGCATAGTACACTGGGCCATAATTAAAGCTCCAGCAATGCATTCTGTGTGAAGAAATCAGTTAATCAAATATGTTGTTCGTGCATCTAAGGTATCTGAAACTTGTTTACAGAATAAAATGTACTTCTGTAGATTAATAAGAACATAATTTTCTTCCATATAAATATCATATATAGGATATATATGAAATATAATATATTTATATATTATATATATCAAATATATATTGGCCTCCTTAATAAATGCTGGACTATCTTTAAAAAATTGGAGTGGAGTTTGAGATAAAAGAAAGATTATCAATGACTGAGTTATGTGAAGAAAACCTTGGTGCCATAATGAGGGTATGCAAAACAGAACAAGATCAGAGGTGACAGAATCACAGTACCTGTGTACAGTAGGAGTTGTAGTTAACACTGCATTCCAGACTCCACAGCTGGGAGTTGACATGATAACCAAAATGCAAAAGGAGGGTGGTGACAAGCTGTGACTTTAGACAGCTTCTGCTTATCCAAGGAGAATACAGACCTAGATAAGTAGCGTTTGAGTGAACAGAACTTTGGCATAACTAAAGTAAATTGCTGTAAATAATCTGGGCAGCTATCAACATGCCACAGACATGCTTTCGGGTTGCAGCCATTACTTTCTATATAAACCTAAAGCAAGATGGGGCTTATCTTTTAAACAAACTGGTTCGTTATTCTACAGTTGTCTTTACTAAAAATATTTTTAAAATATTAGTTGTTAGCTTTATTCAATCCCAAGAAGCTGTAGCTCTTATAAAACAGATTGCTTAAAGGAACAGGGCCATTTGTCATTGGAAAAGGCAAGGAGAAAAGATTGGAACATGTGTTTGTGCCCAGATAGCAATAAAATATGAGTTGAGTTCCTGTCTTAAAAACTGTATTTTTTTTCTATCATCCTGTGTATGTACATGTCCTCGCATTATAGTAAAAGGGCTCCTGTGTACGGAAAAGAGGAACCTGACTGGGTTCCATTGATGGATCTTTACAATGTGTTTGTTGACATGAAGAATGTTCTATTATGTAATACATTCAGCATTGTTCCTCAACTACATATGGTTAAATTATAGTATAGTTTAGATATTTGGCAAAAGGAGGGTGGTGACAAGCTGTGACTTTAGACAGCTATTCTGCTTGTCTACTGCTTATCTATCAACTGCTATAGAATTTCCATTTTACTTATATCGGAATTTGTATTTGTTTTACTCGCCTTTGATTGCGAAGAGTTCCATTGGACTACTCTAAGAGATGCTCCTTTCCTCTCTTTGGCCCCTGGCCTGGTACCATCTGCCTCCTCTTTTCTTTCCACAAGTAATAACAATGTTACAAAATCAGATCACGTTGCAGAATTAGGGCTGCTTAACATTCCACCACCAGTTTTACCCAGAAACCTGAAACACATTTTTAAAGGGAAATAGGATGTCTTTCTTATGACTACATTGGCATTTGGCATGCAGCATTATGCTTTTGCTCCTAGGGGAGCTAGCCATGTGGAACTGAAGCCATTAGCCAGTTCTTCAGTGGATAAATGCTATCACCTGGGAAAAGAGGCATAAAATGCACTCTCTCCACCAGTTAGTGTTTTAAGGAAGAGAGCAATACAATATGGGTAGTCGTTCAGCACAAATTGGTGGAAATATTTTATTTTATGTTTTAAAACTGAATATCTAGTTTTTCTAACTTCAAAATCAATAATCACATACTGTTTGCATGATGAAACAATGAAAACTTACCTGTATTAGATTTAAGTAGGCAATAGCTCTCTCTTTTTAAAAAATAAGAGGTCTAGTTACTGGCCTAAACAGACTGAATTTCACTTTTCTACACTTTGAATTTTGATTTTTCACGTGTATTGTCATAGAAATATTTTATGAGAAAAATCTGGGAAGGGTTTATTCTGCAACAACTTGCAAAATTATGCATTGTACTCTGTGAAAATAAACTGAAGGTAGCAGTTGATAGATAAGCAGTAGACAAGCAGAATAGAAAGAAATTTTGATTGGAAAAACAGTGTTTCAAAATGTGTAACTCTGGATCTCACAATAGAGGAAATTGCCTAAAACCTAAGTTGTAATATTGAAAAAAATTCGCCATTGAAAAATAATTATTTTAATGCATGGTCATCCTTTCTTTACTTGTGATATATGACTAATGAAATATTGTTGATGATGTTACTTGAGGGTGTTTGTCAAGAATTTTCCCTGGTCACCTCTCCTTGAAAACCACAGATATCTTAAGTGATGTTTAAGTGTTTCTGTTAAGAGAGATAGGAATAGTTGGAAATAAAATAATTGTATAGAGCTGCAGGACTATCAAAGCATTCTAGGAAAATTGCACTAGACTATCTGCTGGGCTAGATGTCCAATGTATTCTATAATTTCCCTGTCTTGATCCATAACACAAAAGCCTTATATTTGCCTTTTGATTTATTTGTATCGTGCATTAAATTATCAATTACACAGGGTCAAGATTATTGTTGATTTCATTCACTTCTTCATCCCAAGCATATTCACAATGCCTGACACAAACTAAGCCCTCTGTAACTGCTTATAATGGAGAAAAGGGGAAATTCAAAGGGCAAGCAGACATTTCTCTCAGAAGAGCAGGCAAATCCATTGCTCTCTTTGTGTTTTCAAAATTCTTAGTCTATAAAATGACTTCCAACTTAATATTCTGTGATTTAATAACTTCCTCAATTATATTTTCTTTGATAAAATTTGCATGGCTTTAGCTATTTTTAAATCAGATGTTACCTCAGTTCTAATTTCTCTTTCAACCCAAGAAATAAAAGTATCAAATAAATTTCCCGTTTTCTTATGCTATTCATGCATGTCACTGTTCAAGATCTCTATGTTGAACGTTTTTCTCTTTAATGAAATCTTTATTGGTACATTACATGTACACATCATGATTGCACTGAACAATGAGAATTTGTGCCAATGTATGACACAACTTAATTCTTATTGTTTTCCCATTTCCTTACCCACCGTACCACCCCAGCCCCCTATATACATAAGCTTTGTTTCATTTCTTTTTATTATAATCTCATTATTTTCCTCTCGTTATTTACCCCTATACCCCATTTCCCTTTGAATATTTACTGTTTCACCATATGTACCATACATTCTAGAACTCATTTACATCTTCATTTTTTCATAGCAGAGAAAAGATATGATATTTATGCATCCGTGACCTATTTATTTCACTTATGAGGATGTCCTGAACGTACATCCATTTGAGTATAAATGACTCAATCTTATAATTTTTTATGACAGAGTAGTAGGGCAGAGATCATGTAGCAGTGTCCCCTTGTCTTTCTAGACTTTTTAATGAAAAAGGATTAGATGCCTCAGAATTAAACTGGGTGCCTATAATCAGTTTCTAAATGCAAAACCTGTACTGTAACCATATTGAGTTTAGAGTAGGCTAAGTTCTGAAAACTGATTAGAAAAGACACAGCTAATCCAAATAATATGAAATATTAGCTAACACTTATATACAACATTTAAAATGTATCTATGTTGAAACATTTTCTACATCTTTTTTCATGTTATATAGATTTTTAAAAAGTTCATAATTTTTGAAAATATTAGATAATGCTGTTTTTCAGCACACCCTTTGTACTTTACAACATTTAGTCTGTTCTTAGATTCTGCTTGTGTATTTAAAAACTTTATGTTATTAGAACTTACCTTAAAATAACCAGCAGTGGAGAAAAGGAATTAGGATTAAAAAAGGTTAGACTATCAAAATCAAGGTATATATGCTACAATTATTTCTGTTTCCAAAATGGTTGTTTGTGTATGATCATAAAACCTGTAGCAGAGAGAAAATTTAACTTGTGAACTTGTCTTACTTTAGTTCCATGACAGTAGTCCCTCTTCCTCGCAGTCTATCAACCATGTTATGTCACTTTTCTGTACAGGCCAACATTTTATCTCATATGCCAGTTGTCACTAGAAAAAGGTGCTTGTCTCCTTTTGCCTCTAAAGTAATATTGTTTGTGCCATAATTTTATAGCAGCTAAATAATCTGGTATCTAAGAGTTGTGTGTCCTATTTAAGTTATTACACTCTGTCCATGTGAACTTAGGTAGCTCTCACTGTAAGACAAATTTCATGAGCACAAATATTCTTCACTGTTAAGATTTCATTTTTCATACTTTTAAATGACATTATAACCTTTAACTGCACTTATGCCATTATTTATTTGTGTTACCTTGTTTAATACATAAATTATTTCCAGCATTTTCAGATTATAAAAATGCAGAGCCAATTTGATTGAAGGGTTAAAACTCTAAAAACAACAAAAAGTTGACTATTTTGTTTGGATCTTATAAGTTAGTATTTCCTTTTTTTCATAGTTCGTCCAATATCATTTGGATACACAAGCTAGTTTTTTTAGATTTGAAACAAAGGGTAGGAGGATATCCAATATTTCTCCAAGGTGATGATAAGAGTATTGAATATTACTTAAATTAGGTATTATATGTAAGTTGTAGGGTATTAAACCTAGTGAATATCAATTTGGATTTAAGAGGTCCTTGGCATTGTTAATTCTTATGACATTAGTATTCAGTTTGCACCTATGATTTATTAGTACTCTCAGTAATAACTTTGTGTATCAACTTACCTGGGCCATGAGATTCCCAGATATTTGGAGAAACAGAAGTCTCCGTGCATCTGTAAGGTATCGTTGGATGACACTATATTTAAGTAGGTTGTCTGCGTCAAGCACATGCCCCTCCCTCGTGTAACTGAGCCTTCTCCATTTGGTTCATTCTACTGAGTTTAAGCCCTGTCTTGAACCAGAAGGATGACCCTGTCTGAGTAAGAGTTTTTTCTGCATGACTGTTTTCTAACTGCAGTATTAGCTTTTTTCTTGCTGTTTGACTTATAAAGGAAAATCTAGTCTTCCTGTGTCTCTGGCCTACTGGCTTTGTTACTGCAAGGATGCTGTTAGCTCTCTTCGGCCTGCAGCTTGTGACTCGGGTCAATTCCTGATCTGTTTAGAGTCTCATTTTTTTGTTGTTGTTGTTTGTTTCTGAGAACCCTGAAAAACATACCCTCTATTACCCTCCCCTTTGGATTAAAGAGCTTCAAAATAAATAACCTAACCCTCAGCCTTGGTGAAATCAGCTCCTTGTATTAATATTTAACGATCAGATCATAGCTATTTGGGTTGCCTAAAAAATCCTTTTGTTCGCAAATGTTTACACACTAATGAATTGAGGAAGTTGGAGACTCTTTCCCTCAACCTCTTTGAAATCAGAGCAGAAGGTATTTAAATCAGTCAGTGGCTCACTCAGGAGATACCCATGTTACTGTGTCCAAATGAAATATACACCAGAAAAACATGAGTTCCCACTGATATTCTTGGTCTTCTTTTCAAGAATCTTGGCGGAACTCTGAAAAGATGTTGCTTCCATTTGCCAGTAATTTCCCCAAGCAAGTCGGTTTGGATTAAAAAAGATAGGCACAGGTTTTGGCACAAAGAAAAGTCAGCTTTTCTTGGAACCTGAAGAAATATCACCCTGTACTTTCTGGTGATTTTAACTGCCAGTTGATGACATCAGGTGGAGATCAGGAACTGAAGGGTTGATACAGAAACATGTGGTGAAAAGACATACAGAGCATTGGCTGAGATTAGATAAAGTTAAATCTAACTGGATTTTCACTCCCTGGCCCTGTCAAGACCATGAGAAGAATATGTCTTATTAGATGAGCACAAGAATAAATCCTTTGATGAAACACCAGGAATAAGCATGATGGGCCGTGAAGACTGGAATAGATTCTCATAGTCCCCTATCCAAACACTGTGTCTTTCAGATGTGGAAACTGAGGTATAGATAAATCGAATAACACTTCTTTTGTATTAAAATCCCATGCAACCCTAACTTCATAGTATGCAGCTAAAAATGAGAAAAGTTTAAACAATTGCTTTGTGTCTACGTTTACCCTTTCCTTGACTTACAGCTGTTGTTTCCTTGAGTAGAGCTGATTAATGACTATTCAATTACAGTTATAAGTAGAGGTTAATTTTATATGTGTCCATCTTCTGGCATCTTCTTGACTTTAAAACTTTTTAAAGGCTTTATTTTTTTAAAAAAATATTATTACAATTGATGTTTTAAGAGGGTGTCATTTAAGTTATATAAAAGAAGCTTTTTATAATGTCCTTTATTAAGTTGAGTATTTTCCAGGGAGAGCCATCACATGGCCTAGAAATTTCTGGTTCAATCTGTTAGACAGCATACATGTGTTTTTCATCATTAAATTAAGATGATAATACAATTTGCCTTTAAAGTATTTGACATTTCCAGCATTTATAAAGTCAACATCTAATCACATCTGAAATTAGCGGGATTAAATTGTGAAAGCATTCATCATTAACAGCATTTTAAGGAGGAGGGCCACTGCACTTACGTTTTTCTCCCATGAATTGAGTCCAATACACAATGTTCATCATGGTGAAGTTTGAATATAATCCAATCTAACTACTCCCATGAAAATACTATGCAGTGAGTTTCTGCTTTGACACTGAACTGACCTTGTAATTAATGTTGTACACTATCCTTTCATTATATGATGGATTATAAAAAAAGACTTATGGGCAGTATAATGACACAAAGTTCTGAAATGCAATTTATAACTGTAAAAAGGGGCCGAGCTATGAGTGACAGTTAAATTTGAATAGATGGAGTGAGCGTTATGAAACATGAATAATAAAGCATTTCCAACTCAAGTTTTTGGTTAAATCATTAATGTGATTGCTTTAGAAAAAAGGCTGCATCTATCATATGGGCAATAAAATGTGTAGAAATGCAAACATTTGTACTGTATGAAATAATTAAACTAAAAACTGGTTTCTCACATTAATTTTTTCAGCTTTAAAAAAATAAATCACTTAAAGTGTCACAGATAGGCTTATTAATTTCAAGCCGTGAATGTTACAAAGTGACTTTAAGCTATTAGTATGTTTTCTTAGAGTAATTCTTTTTAAATGTTGAATTTTCAGAATTATCTCAGGTTAGCTACCCTTTATTTACTGCTTATCTTGTGCAAAAGCACTGCTCTGAGATCACTGTGTGCAGACTTTCAATCTTCAAACTTGCACCTGAGGGGTTTATTTACACTTGAATGCAACCTCTCTGACTGGAACAGGGAAATATTTTTCCTTCCCTCCTCCTTCTCCTCCTTCTCTCTCGCTCCTCTCTCTCTCTCTCTCTCTCTCTCTCTCTCTCTCTCTCTCTCTCTCTCCCTCTATCCCCTTTGAATCATCTTTTGTGGTTATTATAAAACTTGGAACTTGTAGGCACTAAGAGCTGTGGCTAAGAGACTAGATTCCTTGACATATCTGAAGAGTCTCTCCCTGTGTCATGGATTATCAAACTACATTTATACTGTTTATAGTTCAGTGCATTTTACAATGTAAATCTATTGTACATATAAATATAAAGCGTGGGCCAGGGAAATAGCTCAGTGATTCCGGCACCTGTCTTGCAAGCGCAAGGACCCGGGTTTGATCCCCGGTATCCACATACCATACTGGGTGTGGAGACTCACCCCAGCAGCAACCAGGACCACATACCACAGTGCCAGGTGTGGTGGCTCACGCCTGTAATCCCAGCACTCAGTTGGGAGGCAGAGGCAGGAGGATTGCTCTGATGTGAGTTTGAGGCTGAGCTCAGGGCCAGCCTGAACCACAAAGCGAGACCCTGTCTCAAACAAACAAACAAACAAACAAACAAACAAAAACCCCAGAACACTATGTCAGTCAGCCGAGCCTGCAAGTAGTATAAATGACCCTAGATCCTACTCTTGTTTCAGAGGGACAAATGCTTATACAGATTTGTGGATTATGTCATATAAATGCAACCAGATCAATTAACTAAATTTCTCTTAGCCATTTACTGAGACGTGTGTCGAATTCTCTGCTCTAAGCAGTGTTGTATAAAAGGGGCCTTTTCTTATAAGGTATGTCCAGAGCCAGTCTGAGTCAGGAATAGAAGCTACCTGCTAAATATTTTGGAAACTCACATTTATCTTCTTGAAACAAAATTGTGCTTTATATTTCAAAGCTAAATATTTATGAACAGCAGTCACTGAGGGTGCTTCAGAGTACAGAGTGATCAATTGTTAGACCTTTTAGAATCGATTGTTCTGTAGAGCTTCAGAATATAGTTGAAATGTCACCAGTAGGAGTAGAAGACATACCTTCAGGGAACCATTTGTGTGCTTTTGTTTTCAGTTAATTTTGAGGGTTACCAGGCAAATGCTCCTCTTAGAAAAAACGATCACAATGAAGGATTAACACTTGGTATGTTTTTCATTCCACTTTACATCTGTACTTATTCAATGGCTAATGAGTGTGAGACAGCAATGAAGCATTTTATTCCTATCATATATTTCTAATAACATTTGCTTATGATTATTTTGCATTTGTCACTAGCCACATATGTAATAGTGATTTTAAGACTACCTTGTACATTCACAAGAATTGCAACCATTCATAGTTGGAACACTGTCCAGAAAATTATTGGACTTGTTGTATGAGATAAGCCACATAGAACGTATCTCAAAAGGCAGTACCAAGCTACAAAAGTGGTACTGATCTCAGAAGTAATCACAAGGACTAATTTAAATGCAGTTCAGTTGGGCTAAAAACAGTTTGGCTAAGATATATGTTCCAGCAGTTTGAGGCTGAGTTCTACCAGGTGATTAAGTAAAATTCTTTAATAAATTCTCAGTGATAAGCCATGTGCTCCATAATCCCATTTTCCCCCAAGATATTTTAAACCATTTGCATCTCTAATGAAAAGAAGAAGATTCAGTCCTATGTATAAGTCTGGGAATTAATAGACTCTCCTACATACGTGAGCAGTTGCTCAGTGCAGAACGGTTTTAATAAAAGTCAAAGCAGAGTTTCTTTCTGTAGATGCTCGCTCAGCTCTATTGCCAGGAGATTCAGCTTCCCATCCTCAGACGCGAATTTCATCATGCTTCGCATCAGGCTTTCTCAAACTGCATTGTCCATTGAGATAGGAAATATGCACCTCAATTTTAACTTACTCTCATTTTATAGACAATCCATGATCCCATTATTTGAAATATTATAGTATTTATTTATTATAAAATACACTGTGTTGTAAAACAATTATTTTCATATATAGACATTAACAGCAAGTATATTTTAAGTTTTCCTTTATGTTCTTTACACATATGATTTTTAATGAGATAGGAAAAATATATAGAGAAAGAAATTATAAATTTCAGTCTTGTAAAAAGACATGAAGTCTTCCTATTATTCATTCACTGTGCCAACATTATATCATACTTTAGCAATTGCAATACAGGTAATAGCAGCAATATTTTCATTGATTATTATATCTCTAAAGTGTTAATTCCCATCAGCAGAGAAGAAAGTTCAGCTTATTAGAAATAGCCCTAGCTTTTTATTTCATTAGAGGTAAAATATTTTGAAAAGCAGTTCAGCAAGAGAAGTTTGAAATTATTTCCACAAAAGTAATTCAACACGTTTAAGTACAAATTGGGTTCACAGTTGGTGTTAGGTCTTGAGAATCAATTTCAAAGAGAGGGAGTAGGAACAGCAGTGATGGCGATGAGATCAAGAGCCGCCATGCACGCTGATTGAGGGTGTGTTGTGTTTTTCCCTGTCTGTTACGTCCCTAAGCCTGGTACATGACTTGCTCATATGTGAGATTTGCAAGGTTACTCCTAGCAATCTTTCTAAATTGAGGTTTAGTAAGGTTAAGTGACTTACACAAGCTCATGTAGCTGCAGAGCAGGGAAACTCATATTTGAATTTTGACCTGTCTGACCTCATTCTGATCTTTTAACCACTGCTGCCTCTCCATAACAAAGCCAAAAATATAAGTGAAAGGAAGAACAAAATGTTATATAGCAAAATATAATAAAATGTAAAATCATAATCAACACTTAAACATAATGCCATAACCATCTTTAGCATACAAATGATTATATATCATTTTACATATTTAATATATTATTTTTATTATTTAAACTTTTTGTATCATTCAAAGACAAAAGGTAGTAATGACATTGTCTATGGTGGATGTTTATATCCTTGATAAATGCTGTCAACCGAGCATTAGCTTGCAAGCATAGGTGCTGAGAACACTGAATCCTTGCCTCTAAGTACTAATAATTAGAAATAGTTTAATAGAAACACGGAAGGACATTTTAGAAGGCAAATCTTCCTAAAGGAATTAGTGCATTTGCTGCATTGGTATTGTTCTACAAAAATAAAATAAGCATGGTGAGGAGATGCAGATCTAAAAACGATTCTTACAAACTGGTGCTATCAGGAGGGAAACAAAGATAAGTCCACATTCTAAAAGCTAAGAATTGAATAAACAGTGCAGAAAGAAGAGCTCAGTCTTCGCAAGATGTCTGGAATGCAGGAAACTTTACTCAAGGAAGAGAAGGCAAAAAAAGAAAAAGAAATCTTGAAAGAAAAGATGAAAAATCTTTTAATAAGTAAATTGACAGGTATCGAAAGATACATACTATGTCATGTTTGCTCACTGTAGCTGAAGACAAACTGGGAGGATTTATGCGTTTAAAAAGTGTAAATCTCAGGCCCACGCCGGAGGAGCGCCCAGGGACTGAGGTTAGCAGCGGGCGGCTCGGGAAACGGCGACTGCAGCACCGAGTCTGCGTCACTGAATCTGCGCCGGGTTTGGAGTTTGCTTGTCTCCAGGC